>PVIY010025032.1:0-37240 GCA_004026745.1 Myrmecophaga tridactyla
TTCTTGAAAACCTGAGAGACAAATAATTGTCATATTTATTCAAGATCAAAGGTTAATAGCCTTAATATTCAAAGAATTCTTAAAACTCAAGGGACAAAATCCCCAAAATCCCACAGAAAAATGAGAAAACATTTGAGGAAACAATTTACAAAAGACATATAAATTGGTCCTTAAACATTAAATTAGATAAATGCAAATTAAAATAACACTGAGGTACTATTTCTCATCTGCTACTGTAGTATTTTGTTGTTGCTATTTTAATATGAAAATATCCTGTAGGAAAAGTATGGAAAATCAAGCACTTTCATACATTGCTTATGCAAATGCAACTCATAAAACTCTTTTGTGGCAGAGTATGGCAATACTTAATAAAATTACACATGCAATTACTTTTTGACCCAACAATCTGACTGCCAGGAACTTACTCTGGTAATACATCTATGTATCAAAATATATAGGCACAAGTGTATTCACTGTGGCACTATTTGCAATTGCAAATTACAGAAACCTAAATGGATACGCATAGGAGAGTGTTTGAATAAATGATGGTTTATCCACAAATTAGAGTATTATACAGCAATTAAAAATGAGGAAGATCTCCAACTGCTATGACGTGATTGACGGGATATATAGTTTTAGTGAAAAAAGTAAAACAAAAGAAGATCTATAGGGTGGTATTATTTGTGCTTGAAAGAAAGAGATACAAGAAATATACACATCTGCTAACCTGTGCAAAAGGAAATTCAGGAAGGTTAAACCAAACTCTAATCATATTGGTTGCTTACAAAGGGTGTTTGGGAACAAGAGAAAAAACAGCAGAATGGGAACTGGGCAGAAAAGATTGGGGACCAGGGGAGTAAGATTTTTGTGAATATACACTTGTATATAGTTCTGAAGCATAGACCCATGGTGAAGCTTTACATACTCAAAAATTATATAAAAGTTTAAATCAACTAAGATATTGTAGAACACAAAATTGAAGAGAAGCAGAAACAAATGGGTCCACATGTATTGCAAATGAAAAACAGCCACACTTAAGAGAGGGTAGGGGGAGAATTAATCTAATTAACTTTAGAAAACAGTATTCTATGTAATAAGTCTAAAGACAAAAAGTATTATATGCAAATATTGCATTCAAGTTATTAAATTTGTTTTACCCAGGGGTGTAGCTTGGCAATTATGAAATTATATTAACAATTCTGAAATTGCAATATGAGAATTGAGAAAGTAAAATAAACTGTGGTTAATATAACCCAGGTTCTCACTGGAGAGCAGCATTAACAAATAAGAACTGAGAAGATATATCATTTCTGTGATATTCTTGCAAAGAATGCATTCTTCTATTTTTAGCATGAGGGATATTCGGCAAACCCATATATAGACACAATCTTTAGAATAGCCAGTACTTCTCAAAATTGCCAACAGATACAAAGAAAAAATGAGGAACTTACTAGATTACTTGAGACTAAAGAGACATGACAGCTAAATACAACATGGGGTGCTAGATTCAGTCATAGAACACATTCAGGAGCTTAATTTGTAAAATTTGAATAAGTTCTATAGATCAGTTAATAGAAAGGTATCAATGTTACATTCCTGGTTTTGACAATTTAATTACGTGGTGGTTATGCAAGAGTTTAACAATCAGAGAATTAGGACCTCTTGGCACTATCTCTGTGATACATTTCAAAAACTATTTTAGAAAGAAAAACTAAATAATATAATTGAAAAAAATAAAAACAACTAGTTCTTAATGAAATTGAAGTTAGAATTTCAGTTCAATGAAACACGAGATTGATACGATTTGGCCAACAATGATAAATGGGTGTTCAACTGGTTGACCTCCAATTCATGTTAAGATTAGTAAATTGGCTGTTAATAGTCAGAATAAGAACTGACTGAAATGGCAGGAAAATGCATAATAAGTATAAGAAGGCAAATAAAACATTGATGCTTTTATTGGTTTAAAGGTTCAGGAGATTTATGAACATACCTGTGTTCCTGTAGACCTTCTCTTTTGACTGTACAATCTGAAATCACTTCCAGGACTAAGGAACCTGGATGAGATCCTAAAAAGGAAAAAGAAATTCTTAAGATTTCCCCTCTCTAAAGGCAAGTCCTTCAAGATGGCCACTTTTAACTTTGAAACTACACCATTAGGTTTGGTGAAAATATCTATCTTGTGGAATCATTAAGAGAGAGCTCAGTTGATTTTAAAGTAAACTATAAAACTATCAAACTATTAGTTTTCCAGTCTTTGAAAAACTGAATATCCTTTCAGTGTGCATATCTGTGTATATACGTATATGCACATTTAAAAAAAAAAAAACTTTTGCCTAGGGTTTAGTCTTCTATATCTACATTGAATTGATTCCATGTGAATCAATTTAATGTAGATATAGAAGACAAGTCTTTTGACCTCTTTAGTTTCTTCAAGTACTGCACTGTACAATATTTATGCTACAATACCAATTTAAAATGGAAAATCCTATGATTCTAATTTTTTCCATCTTATGTCACAGAGCTACGGTTGAGACCATCAATTGATAACGATGGACTTGAGAGCACTTGGAAAGGAATTGTTTTACTCAGCTTGTTAGAGTATGGAATGAGAACACTATATAAATTCAGTAAGCTTGCTCTAAAAAAATAAAAATATTTAAAAAAATCTTTCTTTAATGTAAGGACCATAACCCTAAAAACAAACAGAGGAATAAGAGTCCCTGATTTAGTAACATACAAATGAAATGATGGGAATCAGTGATTAAGTGACTCTAGTCCAAGTAATGCTTTCATCCATATGATGTAAAAAACATCTATATTTCCATCCATTTCAAATAACCAGTCTAACTTAAGGAAATCCTGAGTTCTATTTGCTCACATTTACTTGGTTTTCCACTTACATATATAACAGTGCAGTGTTACCATTACAGGCATTTCAGGGATCCATGATGGCCTCCAGACTATTTCTTTTTTCCATTAGTCAGAGAGAGGCTAAGCTATTCTAACAGAATTTAATCACATTCCTTCCAGCGCTCTATGGATGATTTTCATGTCAACAGGTCTAGAGCCTGCTCACCAGATACTGAGGTGGAAATAAAGTACTGACTCTTGAATGGCAAGACACAGGCAGTGCAAAGACCATGATAAGACAGAATGAGCTTTCATTCTTTGCTTAACCAGTTCAATTCCTTCCTTTATCCTCCCCATTGCCACTCCACACATCCACTGATACTCAGTTCAACCCATGGATTTCAAGGAGGATTATTTTGTTGTTGATAAGGAGGAAGGAGGCTTGTATTCTTTTGTATAAGTATAGCACAGAATTTAGTACTACTCTTTGCTGGTGCTATGTTACTCTCTTATTTTTTTCCAAATATTTTCTCTGAAGAAAACACAGTCATTTCTATATGAGGCCCATTCAACTTCAGTCACATCTGTGCTTATGGAGGACACCCAGTTATGCATTCATTAAAAATACCAACAAACACCAACTATGAGCAAGCCATTGGCCACACGATGATCAATGAGAAGAACTATGGTCCAATGCATGAACCCAGGAAATAAATGAGCATGTAAGTACTTAAGAACACTTTGGAAAACAAAACAAAACCTGTTCTTATAGGGACAAATAAGTTGCTGTAACAAAGAATAATAAGTGAGCTTACCCCCACCTCCCCAGTGTGGCCAGAGAGAGCTTGTCTAAGAAAGTAACATTAAAAAAGATTCGATCAATAAGGTGCAGTAAGGCATCCCCTGAAAAAGCCTCCTCAGAAATTTAGTGAATAAAAGGACAAACCCCCCCTTGCCTAGAACTCTAGAGAACAGTAGGACTGTAGAGAAGAACTCCACAAATGCTGAATGAAAGAAACAGAAAAACATCAGGGAGGAAAATTCCATCCCAGACTGCCTGTCCATTTGCATTCCCCTCCCCCTCACAAGGTCCACACAGCTTGAGAGCTGCACAGAGGCAGCCTGGCCCTGGTCTCTTCCCTTATGGATAAAGACTGTATGGAGACTCACTCCATGCATATCCAGGCACAGGGACCTAAGTCTGCAGAGACTGAGGGTAGAACATAAGCTGCTGAGGAGTGCTGCATATAAAAGGGCCCCTAGTGCTGGGGGAGAGACCACAGTAGAAATGCTGTTGGGAACTCTTGCACCTTCACTCAATCTGGTTTCAGTTAGCTGGACCACCTAAAGGCAAAATGGACATTTCTAAAGTAACCCACCTTTCTGAATCTCCCTGGAGTAGGACAACCTAATGGGGAAGAAGCCATAAGCAGAGAAGCCTCACTAAAACAAACAAAAACAGAAAACAAGGGGGGATTTAAACTGAACTGCTATAAGATAGGATGAGTCCCAGAACTAAGAAGTGTAAGGAAAACGGGGCACTGACTGAAGGAGGGAATTTAACAAATCACAGATGAGAAAAGTCTGCACAAAAACAAACAGAACAGAGTAAGAGTCCCAGAAAAGGAAAAGAGGAAAGTAAGTGCTCTCCTGGAGGTGAAAAATTTATACCAAATGTACAGTCTTAAAATCTGCACCACATATCCAAAGAAAAAATCTTAGGAAGAGACCTGAGAAAATCTTAACAGTTAGTCATGGGGTATTCTAAAGCTCTAGAATAAGTTACACCAAGTGACAAAGAAGAGCCTTAACACAAAGTCAATCAACCACAAAACCCTAGACAAGAAGGAGAGATGGACCTTAAGAGTTAACTTATGATGCCTACATATAAGCACAGAATTTCCAGCCATACTAAGAAACAGGAAGATGTGACTCAGTCAAGGGGGAAAATTAAAACGAGCAGAAACTCAGAAGTTGGATCAACTAATCAGGGAGGTTCAAACAAATGTCCTAAATAAATTCAAGGAGGTGAAGGAAAATATGCATAAAATGCTCATGGATATTATTAAGAAGAAAATGTATACATATACAGAAGAATTTTTAAGTCTGAGAAGAAACAGAGCAGTAATTATAGGGATGAAATGCCCAATAGTAGAGGCATGCAACAGCAGATCTGAACAGGCAGAAGAGAGAATCAGTGAACTAGAAGAGAGGACAATCAAAACCTTACAATCAGAAGAATAGAGAAATGACTAGCAAAAAATTGAGCAGTGTCTCAGCAACTTTAGTGACAACACAAAGTGTGCAAAAAATATGCACCATGAATATTCCAGAAGGAGATTGGGAAAGGGCAGAAAGAACATTTCCAGAAGTAATGGCCAAAAACTTCCCAACTCTTATGAAAGACATAAATATGCATGTTCAGAAAGCACACCATACTCCAAACAGAATAAATTCTAATAGACCTATTTTGAGAATGTCAAATACAAAAGATAAAGAAAAAATTCTGAAAGCAGCAAGAGATAAGTGATTCATCATATAAAAGACGTCCTTATGAAGACTAAGTTTAGATTTTTCATCAGAAATTATGGAAGTGAAAAGTCAGTGGTATGATATACTTAAGGTACTGGAGGAGAAAAATGGCCAGTCAAAAATTTTCTATCCAGCCAAACCGTTATTCAAAAAAAAAAAAAAAAAAAAAACCAAAATCACTTTCTCTAGTTCCCCACTCATATCAAAGGGAAAATCTGGTTTAAAAATCGATAACTGAATGGTGTATTACTATGGGTGTTCCTTTCACTGATATCTCCTTCTCCATCCCTTTCTTCCTCTGGTCAAGTTATGTCACCCTTCTAAGATGTAGAAGATATCTTAGAGGTGATTTAGTCAGCTCTAGCCTACAAATTGAAGAAATTAAAGGTTGCAGATGGCGTGAATAGCTATCCTTTACATTGCTGGTTAATACATCATTCAGTCAAGACCCCTTAGCACCTGTTCAAGGTCTAGTGCTGTTTGTAGTATCCTACATTTTGTAGTATCTGTGCAGGTTTCTAGTTACAGGAGTGAAACAGGATAAAATCCAATTTCTAAAGGGCCAAATACAGGAAATTATAACTCTGGAATTTTAATACTTATTGCATGCTGTATTGTAATCTAGCTCCTTATGGTAAATACTTTTTAAATTTCTAAAGAAAATTTTTCTGAATAAGATATAGCAACTCTACATTCAGTGTGCAAACTATAGTATGAAATCTCAAATTGCCCTTTAAATGTAAAAAACAAATATATTTTGTCCAATTATGAAACAAGTAAAAAAATACCTCATTTTAGAAAACTTTCTAAATATACACATGTATAAAGCCAAAATTCAAAATTAAATAGCCTATAACTAAAAAGTCATTACTAATAGCATTTTGCTCTATGTCCTGTTTTTTCATTTTTTTTAATATTGAAATTTATCTTTCAAGTTGCAGCCCCATTATGGAATGAATATTACTTGATCCAGTCTATATTTCATATCTCATTTGGAAATTTCAACAAAAACCCAAAAGATTATAATTAACCTTTAGTGTATCTGGCCTCTAGGCTCCCAGATTTCAATTTTATCCTTGCAATGTAATTTAAGTAAAAAATAGATGAGAAGGCCCTCCCTTGACTTCTCACCCCCTTTCCAGATTCACCAGCCCTCTTGCTGGCATCCCAGGGCTATTAATTAAAATAAACAAATATAGTTGAACACATATTTCTAAATCATCTCCATAGTCTTTTGCTCCAGGGAGGGCAGATTCAGGTATTCAGTGGTACTTCTGCCAAGAAAGATAGGAGTAGAATGAGAATATTCCTGTATTTAACATGCACTAGGCAATTAAGGGTACCCACTAGGAATGCCCGACTAAGATGGGTTGTGGGAATAAGAAGATTTGAGTCCTGTATGATACAACACTCAGCTTGGTTGCAACAGACAAATGCAAACCAGTGGAAGCTGTGTTGATAGCTACAATGACAGTCTTTAGGGGGTGGAGGAATCCAGAAGAGAGAACTGAAGATTAAATAGCTGTTAGAAACCGAAAGAACAGGAAGAGCAAATGATGTTGAGTATTCCAAACGGAAACAGCATGTGGGAAGCCTGGGCTCTAAACAGTGTAAACATTCTAGGAAATCAAAGTAATTCATTAAGAATAGAATACAGGTTATGGGTTAAAGGGTGTAGAACACCTAGGAATGAGTTGGAGGTCATACAGATGAGACCATAAAGGACTTGAAGAGCAAGCTTAGAGTTTGCTACATGGGCTACATCTTTTCACAAGGCATATGGTAATTACATGGGTTTAGGAAGGAACAAGAGAGAGAAGGAAAGGAAGTGAATGGCAGTAAGCCTGACAAAGTCCATCACCTGTCTTTTCTCTTCCCTTGTTTTTGCCCAACTCTTTGTTCTTTCATTCTCAATAAATATTTCCTGAGCTCCAATTTTGTGACCAGAATGGTACATGGAAGAAACAAGAATAATTAATAAACATGGACCCTGCCCAGACCCAGGCTTAGATTTTATTAGTGGAGATGGAGAAGGCCTTAACTGATTATAAAACGGTGTGGCTAGTGCCTTAAGGAAGGAGAAAAGGTTAACTTCCTAGGACTTGGATGGGATAGCAGGGAGGTCAGGGTAGACTTTGGGTAGGAAGCAAGGCTCTGTTATATGGTGAAGAATGTTATAGAGAAAAGAATAAGTACAGAATGGGCAAGGCATGAAGACAAAGGGAAGGTGAAGGAGAGGCTTAGTGAAAGAGGTTAAGAGATCTGTTTTCACAGAGCTCATAACAGTTTGACTGAGTGGCTACCCATGGTCTCTGAGATGACCCAGGGTCCAGCCATGGCCAGGGTGCAGCCCGGACCTGGAGGAAGAAAGCACACGCAAAGCCACTGAAACTGGAGTCACAGGTTCAGGCTGGACCCATCCCCCCACGCTGACCAGGCTTAGTCACACACGTCTCCTCTTCTCTCTGCTCCTGTCTCTCTCCGTGAGTTCTTTCTCTCACCTTTATTTCTTACTCTCCCCAACCCCAGCTCTGATTTCTCTGCTGCTGTTTGACTTGTCTCTCCCTTCAGTAGCTCATGTTAGCTCAAAACTGTTTCTTTACCTTGTTGCAAAACTATATTCCCAAGTTCTTTTATGGAAAAGTCTAAGAATTTTAACTTTGCATTTTTCCAAACACACACGCACACAGCAGCAGCAGAGGAGGCAGCATTTTTCTTGAACATGGTTCTGTACTGATTTTTATTTATTTTATTTTTATTGTGATATCTTTATGCATACATAGTCCATACAGAGTATACCATCAGTGGCTCACAGTGTCATCACCTATTTCTGCAGTCATCACTATGATCATTTTTAGAACATTTGTATCACTCCCAAAAAAGAAAAAGAAAAAAGAAAAAAAACCCATATATCCCATATACCTTACCCCTCCCTCTAATTGACCACTAGTATTACAAACTATCCTTTTCTTTTTTTTTTTTTTTTACCTTTTATTCCCCTTCCCTAATTATTTATTTACTTTTTTGTCCTTTTTTTAAAAAAAAAACTCATTTGTCCATACCCTGGATAAAAGAAGCATCAGCCACAAGGTTTTCACAATCACATGGTCACATTTGAAAAGCTATACAGTTATACACTCATCTTCAAGAACAAGGTTACTGGTACACAGCTTCACAATTTCAGGTACTTCCCTCTAGCCATGCCAATACACCACAAACTAAAAAGGGGTATGTATATAATACATAAGAATAACCTCCAGGAGAGCCTCTCAACCTTGATATCTCTCAGCCACTGAAACTTTATTGTGTCTCATTTATCTTTTCCCCCTTTAGGTCAAGAAGTCTTTCTCAAAACCCTGATGCTGGGTCCCAGCTCACCTCTGGGAGTCAGGTCCCACATTGTCAGTGAGATTTACACCCCTGAAAGTCATATCCCAAGTAGGTGGGGGAGGGCAGCAAGTTCACTTGCTGAATTGACTTAGAGAAGCAACAAAAGAGGTTCTCTGCAGGAGACTTTTAGGCATAATCATTATGTAGGCTTAGCTTTTCCTTTGCAGGAATAAGTTTCATAGGGGCAAGCAAGGGGGATTGCAAACACTTTTTTATTCTCTGCTCAAATTACTCTGGGATGTATTGGGGCATCACACTAATCTGCACAAACCAACAAGATCTCACTCCCTATTCAAGATTCTTACCTAATTACAGACTGCATTGATTCTTAATGCTAATTGAAGCAAATGGAAAAGTGAAAAGAAAAAAGAAAAAGAAGAAAAAACTTTCCTATCCCCCAGGTGGCCATGCTGTATGGCTTGTCCCGACTGTAATAACAAGGAGCCCGTGTGTATTTAGCACAACCACTAATGAACTAAAAATGGTACTGTACCATTTCTACAAAGTGATGCCTGTTTTAACTTTTCATAAGCCCAACGTCACTGAAAGCATATGTCGTCCTCACATGTGGATCAGTATTACTATTTTAATATATGAAGTTTAATGTATGGTAATAATATTTTCATGACTAAATCCTGCATGAAGCTGCCTATTTCTTAAGGACGTGCTAAAATACACATGACCATGGGATGAGGGGATATCTGGTATAAAGAAAAGCATAGACTGAAGCCTTTGCCAGATTTGCAGATAAATCCTCTTTCTACGACTTATTAGTTTTGCCACTTTGTACAAGTTTCCTTGACCTCTACAAGCCTCTCTCTCAATCTGTGAGGTTAGGATAATTTCTTCTGTGACAGCTTCTTTGAGGATTTGCTTGAGTCTCCCTGACCAGCATACGGCCTGCCTGCCTTCTTCCCTTCCTTTCTTCCTTCCAAAACTAGTCCCTGAATACAAAACAGGTGCTGACTAGTGAGCAACTTTGCTTTGATGTTCAAGTGAGATACATGAAACACTGGGTCCAGAGCTTGGCACATAATAAGCACTCAATAAAGGAGTCATTTCATTATTATTGACCATGATGGTTTCTCAAGCAGTTTTCCAAGCATATCTATAGCTTCTGAAAAAGGAAGAGTGCTTACTTCTTATGGTGTATGTATATCACATAAAATGAATAATTTTGGAAGCTATTGCTGATTAGCTATAGATTCTTAGAAGTTAAAAATAAATTGGTACAAATGAGTTACTGTTCACCTGTGTAAGACCCCACATTAGCAATTTAAAAAATAAGTTCTTGGTTGATTTCTAAACAACACAGGTAAAAATTCCTGCTAAACTACAAAAGGGTGAAACTGATAAATTTTTAAATCATTGCTTTTTAATGTAACAGCTCACTCTTTAAAATTTTAATGTGTACTGCAAAGACAATATAAAAATGGCATATATCAGTCTAAAATGATAAAAATGTCATTATGACCTTCATGGATTTTCGTCTAGCCTAAGTAATCCCAGTAAACCCTACAGATTGAAGAATGCATCTTCAATCATTTCACTGCTTTTGCCCTTGACTGTTTTTTTTTTTTTTTACATTTCTTATTAATACATCTTTTCTTTCTTTTTTAGAAGAATGACACTAAAATGAGAAGGCTTTAAATGAAAGTTAGTGACTTGTCAAGGGGATTGGCTTAGATGTGGTAAGATGGGTTTTACTTGTTTTAATTATACTGAATCTGTGTAGTGTGTGCTATCATGTTTTAAAAGATCCAGCATCTCTATTTTGAAAGACTTACAAACCTTGTGGTAATTTCTGTCATCTGCATTTCTGTTTGAAATAATAGATTTGCAAGGTACCAAAGTTAAAGCAACCCTTTTCCTGACAATATATCTGAGCCACCACGGGAACAAGTAATGAGCTATGGAATAAGAATGGAGAGGAGCATGAATTTACTGAAACCATCATTTTCTACCTGTGTGCCTTGGATAAGTCCAATCTCTGCTTTTCTTGCCCATTTAGGGGTATATCACTTCTTTTGCCCTAGCAACAGCACTGGAGTTTACTTATAAGTGAAAGTTGGGTAAAAAATGATAGATTGGGAATGCAACGTAGTTCAGTGGTAGAATCCTTGCCTGCCATGCGGGAGACCCGGGTTTGATTCCCAGTCCACGCACCTCCCCCCCCACCACACACGCAAAAATCAACAAACGGTGCTGCAATAATGGGATAGTCACATGGAAAAGGAATGAAATATGGCCCCCACCATACTGCATACGAGAAAAGAAACTATAGATTGTCTTCAACTTGGACCCTGAGGCTAACTCAAATGTCAAAAGACCTGTTGAAATGGGAATATTTTTTTTTTCTAGAAAGTATTCTAAGTTACTCAGATTCTAAATACCTAGGTTCTAAACATAAAGTTAGATAGTAAAAGTGAAGTGAATGAGAACGTGATAGAGGAAGTAAGGAAGTGCTAGAGGAGGATAATGTGTCTGGAAGGATAGGAGATAAGAATTTTTATGACGGAGTGAAGGGGTACTCACAAACCAAATCTTACCTGCTTTACAACTTTGTGAGATGCCCATCTAATAGTTGAAAAATGAGAAGCAATTGCTGCCTCTCTCCTCCTATTGACCAGGAAAGTTTTTCTCCTCCAAAACAATCCAAATCATCTACCTTTCTAAACCATCACAAGTCATTATCTATCGAGGCAGATAATCCCACTATTGTTCCTTTAGTTCATACTCAGTTGTGATGGTAGATATCTTACCAGTCTTATCTCTTCCAAAAGAGGAGTCTAGTTATCCAAGAAATGGAAGACAGAAACATAGAGAAGTGGTGAAAAAGTTTCTAATTTTGAGTCAGGGGTCACTTTGTGAAGGGTAAGCCAGAATTGCTGAAGGGCTGCTTTCTGTTCTTTCTGAAATGTGTATGGCTGGTCCTTACTTGCTGTTCCAAACCCATTAATTCCCCCAAATCTCAAAGTTATTTCCCCCAATTTGACTTTGATTTGGGATTTGGGGCAGAAGGTTGATAATCTCCAGGGCAAGTTCAGCTTGCCCCTGCCACAGTCAAATAAGGCGTAGTTTTCTAGCACCTTTCTAGTTATTGACAAAGTTCTCAGTATACTGACAAAGTGCTCAGAATAAAAATGTTTTTGCAAAAAGAAAACAATTACTCTACTACTAATACTAACAACCATGGGACTGTATGTGAAACATAAATCTAAATCTTTATAGGAGAGAAAAACACTCCAGTTGTTAGCAGTTTGCAGTGGAGGTAATAAGAGATCACTTTGCACAGATGTTCTTAATTTAGGAGGCTCACCAAGAAACCCTCATTTGAAAGAAATGCTATCTAGTGTTCTCAGGAATAGCAAGGTCTGCGATGTATTCTAGCAGCAAATATTCCAGAATGATTAAGGGTTTGTACTAAATCTCTACAGACCCAATTTTAATTATGAGGTAGGAACAGGGACCCAGGTGAAGGAAGTGCAGGCAGATGCTACTCTCTCTCTAATGAGAAGCTCTTCACCTCATCATGTGGTTACCGGCTGGGGTTGGAGTGAGGGTCAGTTAGGAACCTTCCTGTGGCAGGGCCCGGCCAGACGATTCCGGAGCAAAGATGCCCAATACACAGATGTAAGTTTGCCTTTCTGCACTATTTCCTCTTTATATCTTCAAGTCTTGAAAAATTTGTTCATCACTAAAACTAGGATTAGCTCAGGTTTAGCTCTGCTTTGGGAAGAGGAAAAGAAGCTATATATACATTTCAGAGCCAACTGAGATAAAGTGAGCTGGGGCAGCTGGGTGCTCAAGTAGCCTCCAGAAACTGCCCAAGTGTTCTATGAGTGCCATCCCAGTACCCTAGGAATGCTCAAGAGCAGGCCAAATATCTAGAAATCATGCAGCATGAGTCCAATGATCCTATATGGAGAGTAATATCAATGGCGATCCCAGAAGGCTGGAAAACTTAATATTCCTCAAGTTAGGAATATAGTTTTCCCAGCATTTCCCAAGAGCCAGGAACTGTGCTAGACAGGCAACTCATTTAATCCTCAATGTCTCAGTGAAGTGGTTTTAACCACCATACTCACTTTGAAGAAGAAGGGACAGGCAAAGCTTCTAAGAAATTCAATATCTTGCCCATGATCATATAATGACTAAGGAGATGATCCATCATTTATACTCAAATCACCTAAATTCTTAACCACGAAACTATGCTAACTTTGGCACTGTAATCAAATCGATGATACATCACAGTTTTCTTAGGAGGGAATATAAAATTCAGTACTTCTTGCTCAAGACAGCTCTAAAATGTGGCCATGGGTAGGTCAGTCCTCCATTCCTTTAATTCATAACTTCAATTCTGAGTTAAAGACAAGGGTCATACCTAAAATTTCCTCAGTGGATGGGAGTCTGTGGACCTAAAGCATGACCACAGCCAGAACACAAGGCTGAATTCACTCTTCTGGCCTATTTTTCCACCTCAGGTGTCACTAAATAGATACCCCACCATCCCATTAAAAGTTGTTACTACCCATGAATTACCAAAAAGCTTGGTCATGGTGGTTCTGATATAAAGAATGTTGTATCAGTTTGAAAGGATGTATGTACCCTAGAAAAGCCATGTTTTATTCCTAATTCCATTTTGTAAAGGCAGCCAGTAAATTACTAAGATGCACTGATGTCTGTTCTAACTCATTACAGTATTAAGCATTTGATTCTCCGACAGTGAATACTGTATATTTGAAACTTTAATTAGATTTTCTCCCTGGAGATTTGACTCAATCAAGAGTGGTTGTTAAACTGGATTAGGTGGAGATATGTCTCTACCCATTCCAGGCAGGTCGTGATTAGTTTACTGGAACCCTATCAAAGAGGAAATGTTTTGAAGAAAGCAGAAGATTCTGAGACAGTAGAATGACATAGCCACAAGAAGCAGCAACTACCAGCCAGCGACGTTTGGAGCTGAAGAAGGAAGACATCTCCCAGGGAGCTTCATGAAACAGGAAGCCAGGAGAGAAAGCTAGCAGATGACACCATCCTCGCCAAGTGCCTTTCCAGATGAGAGAGAAATCCTGACCATGTTCACCATGTGCCTCCTCACTTGAGAGAGAAACACTGAACTTCTTGAACCAAGGTATCTTCCCCTCGATGCCTTAGATTGGACATTTCTATAGACTTATTTTAATGGGAACATTTTCTCAGCCTTAGAACTATAAACTAGCAACTTATTAAATTCCCCTTTTTAAAAGCCATTCCATTTCTGGTATATTGCATTTCAGAAGCTAGCAAACTAGAACAGAGCGTGTCAATCAGCAACAACGTTAATTCCCCACTTCCCATGCAGATTTCTTTGCAGGTAGGGGAAGTCCACTATGCTGCCTGATACATAAACTTCGACAATAATAGTTAATGCCTTTATTTCAAACAGTTTCAAGCAATCATTCTCCCCTAGGAATGATTTTTAACAATAAATATTTCTAAGGTAAATGCTTTCTAAAGAACATTTTTCTTTTATCATCCATTTATCATTAGCACGATATAGGCATTATTTAAATGTTCAAAGACACAGAGGAGGTTACTGTCTCAAGTCACAGGAAGGTAGACATTAAAGTCTCTTTTCATCAATAATAAACTTAAAGGCTATTATACATTAACAAAGCCTTTGGTGAGAGTGGGGATGAGGGAGATGGTGAGGGAGCAGGAGGGGGGAGGGCGAGGAAGGGCAGGGGAGGTCTTATATAGACAGAGAATTCTAAAATGATGGTCTGTTTGTCTTTCAAGAGTTGTTTCAGAAACTTCCTTTCTAGATTTGGAAAGTGGCCTTTGTGTTTCTTTCATAACTTATGTTTACCAATTTTTTCTCACCTAATCAGTTTTAAACTTTGAGATTTTGCTTTTATTTCCTTTTGGCTATATCTAGAGTGATTAGATATGAAAAATATTGTTTATTGGAGAAAAAAGCTAATTTGAAAAGCCAATGGTAAGAATTATATTTTTACTGAAGATATAATTATTAACAGATAACGTCCTATTAGAGAAATGCTGGAGACAGGAAGAAAAAAATAATGTCTTCAATAATTATTTCCTCAATGACTGTACATTCTCAAGCCCTTTGACACTGTGAATCAGATCAAATTTGGAATCATATCTAACCTTGTGAACATTTTTTGTGCATCACCTAAAATGAACATACAATAGAGAATCACAAATTCTGGGTTCTGAATTCTCATCTTATCAGTCACTTGCTTCAAATGAGCATCTTTAGATTGGTGACAAAATACCTCTCCTAAACCAGGAAACATTTATTTGTCCCTGATCATTAGCCACAAAGATGAACATGTGCTGGACGTTAATGGACCTTTGTTGGAGAATTAAATCTTAATACCGTAATGAGTTAGAACAGACATCAATGCATCTTAGTAATTTATTGGTATAGATTGTGTAGTCTATGTGTTTATGAAATGCAACACTTTGGTAGGTTGTGTTTTTTCACCTTCAAAGTCATGCTCACAAGAAATAGAAATAAATGTGTTTTCAAGGCCATTTCTACATAAATAAGGACCTATATCTTACAGAACTCACCTAATAGTTTGTCATTTTAATTGAGTAGACTATTTACCCAGGGTACACAATGCATACTTAATGGGGGATTTCATATTAAGTGGCCAAAATATATTTCCATGATTTTGTTACACAAAATACACTTAGGTTACTGGCAGATGTTTAATTTCCAAGTCAATACATTTCTTTCTCACTGTTTTAAGTATGTGGCTGAGAATTAAGCTTTGGAATCCATACTCTGAACAAGTGCAACACTGATACAAAAGGCTTACTGCCGGGCTTGTTTCTTCATTGTTTAAGTCAAATCCTGTTTTTGTTAAAGAGTTAAAAACACTGTTGCACTAAAATAGGTGAATCTAACTTCTCCGGTCAAGTCTTCACCCTGACTACTGCAGGTGCAAATGCATTTCAGTCACAGTAGATTGATGGCCTACTATCATCAGGTCAAACAATATTAATCCAACATCAAATTAGAAAAGCACCAAAAATGATGACTGTTATTTTAAAAGATCAATCACAGTCCAAATGATAGCATCTATCTTGAGATACAGTCCTTCCTCTCTTCAAAAAGTTGATGCATTTTTAAGTTTTAGCCCTGAAATGACCATCTCTGAAAAACCAAGGGACTAGGATGTTTTTCAAATATTTCACAGGGTTTAGAATCTAGGACAAAGGTACAGATGTGTGGTTGTTGCATTGGAAATTGTTATTTTTCTAGCAAATAATTATCATTTCACAGTCATCTGGGGGAATGATTCAGTGACTACTTCCACCTGAGCAGCTGTCTGACCACTTTCGGTCACTAACATTCATTTCCTCTAACAAGCCACTATTTTTTTTTTTTTTAATTAGGGCCTCTCTGCATTCAGGTGGGTATATTAATTAAACTAACATCATGGTATAGTATTTTAGAAATTGATTTTTTTTAAACTTTTGATTACAGAAATTTCAAAACATACTATTAAGCAGAGAAAAGGTTTTAAAACCCCTATGTATTTATCATCTGGCTTCAACACTCAACAGTCATAAATTTTCTGCTATTTTGTTTCATAGAGCCTCCATTCATAACCTATCCACTCAACTTTTGTTTGTTTCTTGCTAAAGCACATTAAAGCAAATGTCAAGCATTTTACTATTTCACCTGTGAGCACTTTTTGCACGCATCTCTAAAAGACTTAAAGATTAAACCACAATATATTGGCACATTCAACAAAATTAACAATAATTCATCGATATCAACTAATATTCGATAAATGTTGAATTTTCCCCAAATATCTAAATACGTCCTTCCAGAAAATTTGTCTGGATAGTTTATTTCCAGTGGAATGATACTATTGTGTTTATTTGTAAGACAGTGTATAAAATCCAAAAATTGGCTTCAGTGTGAATAATATTTTGTTTGCATATAAAAAATACTAACTTCCTAATTAACTTTATTCTCATTCATCACCAATTAGTGGTTAAATAACAACAAAAAAATTCAACTATTTATATGATAAAACTACATGAATAGTAATCTATGGAGTTCAAGTCAATATAAAAAAAAAAAAATCAATGAATGCTGTCGTAAGGCACCAAAAATTCTTACATAAAGAGACACTCTTTTAGACCGAAAATGTATGAAATAGTTTGAGGGGAACAGCGCTAGCCTTGAGGGTAAAAAAAAAAAAAAAAAAAAAATTGAAATTGAGCTAAGGCTTTGGCATTTTGCAGCTATTTTGAACGAGTTATAACCTATACTAATTCACATTCTTACGTGAAGTTGAGGGATGGCACAAAGTACATCTGCATGCAGATTTGTGAGGATCAAGTGAAAGTATGCAAGAAATCACCCGGCACCCAATGTAAGCACTCACAAAATTTGGACTCAAATTCTGTCTGAATTTGTTCAGAACATCAAAATCTTTTGATTCCCCAACATCAGGGGATTTCTAGTCCTCTGAATTGACCAACTTTTCACAGGCCCTCATGCCTTAGATTTCTTCACTTCCCATCTGTCCAGACAGGAAGACCTTGGCCAATCACCGTCTCTCCCTTTCCTATTTTCCATTTTCCCTTGCCCTTCTCCAGTGTGGACAGCCGTGCTTGGCAAAATTACATTCTAATAAATTTCAATACTCCACCTACTCCAGATCTGCACCTGTGAAATTCAGCGTGCCTGGAAAACTTCACAGTGTTGCCAGTTGGTTTCAGTTTAAATCTATATAGAAGAATTTCGAAGTGAGCCATTAATGTTGCCAAGTAAATACAGGATACCTGCCCAGTCCATTCACTCTCACACTTTCAGTTGTGATTACTTTCTTGCCTCCTTCCTCGAACTCATCTCACCTCCTCTCCACTGGTGACCTAACTCACTACTTCACAAAAGAAAACTGAAGCAATGTGAAGAGGACTTCCACAGATCGCCACTGCCATGTCCACCTGTCTGCCTGCGTCTGCACCTACATACTCTGCTTTCTTTTCTGTTGGCATCGCTAATATAGCTCTTCTTGCCAAAACCAACTTCTCAAATCAGGCACAAATGCCATCTGCTCTGGCCTATTCATGGACAGTACTCAAACAATTCATTTCTCTCCCACGTTGATTTTTTTTTTCCTGCTGGATTACCCATTAGCAAATGATTGTGCTGTTATTTCTACCATATTAAAAATAAAGACTGTTGACTGCCCTGTGGTCAGCAGACTATTGCCCTTGCCCAAGAGCCTTAGATTCTGCAGAACCTGTAAATTTGTAAGGTTATGTGGTACAAGGGACATTTAAGGTTTCAAGTAGAATTAAAGCTGCTAATCAACTGATCTTAAAATGAGGTTATCCTGGATTCTGTAGCTGGTTTAGTGTAATTACAAGTGTGCTTAAAAGTAGAAGACTAATGCAAACGAGGAGAAAAGAGATGGCTACATGAAGAGGAGCTGGCAAAAATTGCTGGCCTTAATGACGGAGGATAGAGTCCATGAGCCAAGGAATTCATGTGACCTCCAGAAGCAGAGAAAGAAAAGTAAATGGATTCAACCTATGTTCTCCAGGAAGGCAAACAGCCCTACTGACACTGGTAATAGCCCAGTGTGACCCACTTTGAACTTCCGATATTGTACCACATTGATCTCATTTGAATAATCAATAGCATTAGAAACCGATAACTCCCTTTTCCTAAACACACTTTTTTCACGAAGTGTTAGAACACCAAAATCTCTTTAGTTTCTGCCTTCCTCATGTGTTGCTCATTATTTCTCTTCTCGCCAACCTCTTGATGTCAGAGAACTCCAGAAATCAGTCTTAGGCACTCTTTATTTCTCTTTCCTTCCTCAGGGTTCCATCCATTTTTTCTGTTTTAAGTACCATCAATATGCTGACAACTCTTAAGATTTCTCTCTCCAGCTCAGACTTTTCCCAAGTTTCAGCATTGTCTGGTGATGGACACCAATCTACTGGTACCAAAACACAATTTCTCATCTATAGCATATCTTCCTTTCCTTCCAGTTCTCCTCTCACCCACCCACCAACAATCTATTACTTCTAAAAGTTGTCATGTCACTCTTCAGTTTCAACCTGGCCAAAAAAAAAAAAAAAAAAAAAAAAAAAACCCATTTCTTTCAGAAGAGAAGTCAAATGGTCTTCTGTCAAATGGGGTCTATAAGTTTGAGGTCTCATCACATTTATGACCTCATCTGCTGCCATCCCTCTTGTTTATGCTGTTGGGCTACCCTGACCCCCTTTTATTTCTTTTGACACACTCTCTAGCGGTTTCTCTTCCAGTAATACTCTTTTCCAAGATTATTTTCTTGGCTTCTTGCCTCACCCTTCCTGCTCTTTGCTCAGATCTCACTTTCTCAATGATTCCTGCCCTAGCATACTTTATATTCAATATTCTAACCTTTTCTTTGACTTCTCCCTTCCTCTGGCACTCTCAAATCCCTTTTCTGTACATTTTTTAAAAACTTTTTATAATAGCAAATACACAACTCAAAATGTCCCATTTAAGCCACTCCAAGTGTAGAAGCAGTAGTATTAATTACATTCATAGCACTGTGCTACCAACTTTCCATAGCACTTAACAGCTCCTAAATACTGTAAGATTTACTTATTTATTTACATTCATCGTTTAACACTGTCTCCCCATCCACAGACTATAAACTCAGGAAGAGCACACATCTTTACCTGAATCTCAATCAGTTAACATTCCAAGTACCAAGAACAGAACCTGGCACTTGGTGAGCCCTCCACAAATACATTAGAATAAATGTTCAAATATTTGCCTACTTGCCAATTTCATTAGTACTCCATGAGTAACTGATATTTCTAGATGAGAATATTTACTGAACTAAACATAATATATTAATATATCACAATCCATCTATTTGTTGCAGTGGTCAACATTGCCCTTTAATTGCTGGCAGATTTCTCAATTTCCATATGGTATTAAAAAAACACTCTAGATTTCTAAGTCAATAGCCTATTAACTTCGGTATTAAAACAGGACATAAATTGATATAAAAGAACTATCTTGTTTCCTATCTTAATCGGTATCTCTAGTTGTTTAATTTTAGGATTTACTAAGTAGTTTAAGAAAAATAAATAAAATTACATCTTGCAGCTCTTATAGAATAGTAAGAAATCGGCAGGAAAGATTTTATCTGATAAATTAATGCTCTTTTGGACTTTTCACAGTTAATAATCTTTAATTAATTTAGGTATTTTTTCCCTTCAAGGTAAAAATGGGTGCTTATTCATTCTTAGGCCATTATTTTATTAAATACAATGAACTTGAGTTGAAATTTCTTTAGGGGGCAAACCTTATAATTATATCCACTTTAACAGCATATTACACCTGGAGAACTGAAGATACATAGGCGCCTCAAGCAATGAAAATTTATGGCCTCTTTATTCCACCAATCTTACATTTCACTCAAAACAGGAACCTCATTGAACTTTAACAAGAGGAATTCAAAATGTTTGTTTTACCCATGTGGACTGCTTTAATATTTTTAAATTACTTTAAAAACTCAGGTAATTTCACATTTAAAAGATTCAAAAAGTACAAAGCCTTCTTTCCATCCTCTTCCCCCTTATACCTTCCCAAAGGACATCCCCGTTATATAAGGTTCATCTGTACCCTCACAGAAACATGCTATACTTATAAAATATCAAATTGTTTCCAAATCTCTTAAACTGTTCAAAGAATGCACTTGTTTCGGATGTCTATTAGGTAATCTATCACTGAATGGAAGGGAGTCACTTCAAAAGCTTATAAATGAAGTTTTCAGTCTTGTCTGACCTTATATACCCAACATCTAAACTGGCAAGTTTTCCACTCGTTTCTCAACAGATTATCAGCTTTCTTGGTAACAAATCCATAAGGTTCGTCCATTCCAATCCTTCTGAGTTTATCCACTTTCCCCCTCCCGCAAATAAGACTTACTCAGAACAGCATGCTCAATATATTACCTCATTACACGCTTTTTGTTCGGGACACCAATCTCCTACTTTGGGAAACATTCTTTACACAGGAAAATCAGCGTTCTCCTAAACCAAAGTTGGTTAACAGCTCGAGTAAATTTTCTTTCCACAGTTCACCTCTCTGCCCTCGTTGGTGACCGACTTCTTCCTTCCGGAGTCGGGGGTGGGGTGGAAGGAAGGTAGGGGATGGGGAACACCTTTATTATAAGCGTCACATACTTTATTTATAACACCTGAAGATACTATTCAATTGTCAATTAGCTACACATTGAAAGCAAGGCTTATCGGGTGTATTTCAGAATTTGACCTACCATGATGAAAGAACGTTTCCCCCCACCCCCCGGCTAAGGGGAGGAAAGCTGAAGGCTAATGATCAGAAAAAAGAAAGGAGAAAGATAAAAAGAATGTCTTGGATAGTTCTACTATTCTGCCAATAAGTAATAGAGAGAGCAACCTCAAAAGCTGCTTATACCACATTATAATTCTTCCCAATCCCACAGTTGGACCAGAAAATAGTGGAATATTCAGTTTCATTTCAACCTGGTGTTCCAGAGGATTTTAAGAAAAGGTATAATCATTCTTATTTAAAGATATTTTTAAAGGCATGAAGTAGAATCTCTGAATTAACTTCAAAGAAACTGACTCCTGATGCAGATAAGAGGTGCTTAGCTTGAGCAGTGAAATGGCCCTTTGAAGACCTTCCATTGTAGTTCAGTTCCATACTCACCTCTTTCCTATTTGGGGAAATAAAGGGGACACAGATGAATGTTTTCACCTGCATTACAGCTAAGAGGAGGACTAAAGTATTTATGAGGATAATAAACTATTGTTTGTGCTTGGCAAAACTTAAATATGAAAGGATTCAGTGAGAGAAAAGAGTGGCTACGGGTATATATCATCAAACATTTCACTACTTTACATCTATTTCTCTTATCTCTACCTCCCTTTTTTCCCCTCCCTTTAAGTAAGAATCTACAATCACTATGGACCATTTTAAAAATTGCTTTGTGGATTTTATCTTAGTAGAGAACGAATGTACCTTTCCAATCCTGTAAAACTAAAATTTTTTCACATATATTCAGATCCTGCAACTTAAATTATAAAGATTTATTAAAACAAGATGAGAAAACAGTTCTTTTTTTTGCAGTTAGTAGACCACACATAATCCACTGATTAAACGACTTTATGTAATAAAGTTACTTTATGTCAAAATATTACCTTTAATGCAGCTAGAATCCAAGTATTTTTCTAACCTCCAAAATAAATGACTCAAACAGGAGATGAATGCATGTGTATTTGTCCTTTAATTAAAAACATAATCAGAAACACCACTGAAGATTATCACCTATGAATTAAAATGCTAATTTCTTTCAAAAGTAGAATTTATTTGATGTCGCCCTTTGAAATATAAGAAATATGCAACAAAGACAGGAGGAGAAAGATGCCTAAGGAAGTCAAACTCACATTTGCAAAGCTAATTGAGCAAATTCACCACCATTTGATATTTTCCTCAAAGAAAAGCGGTCTTGCAGCTGGATAAAAGAACAATGCAAATAAAGACAGAAACGTACACAGTCTAAATTGATCTGCTGAACCCCAAAGCACTAAGATGGCCTCGTTTAGATTGTGAAATTGAACTGTGAACAACAGAAAAAATTTCTCTCCCATAGCTTCCCCAAATCAGAGGGAAGTGTGGGTGATCTTTTCTTCTTTTGTTTTCCTTTGTAAGAAACTAACCTATTTGTAGGACAAGAAGAGTCTTAAATCTGCAAACCCTCATCAGGGTTAAGAAATGAAACACAATTGAGGGTAAGATTTTCCATCAAGAAATTTGTAAAGGAAATTTAGGAATGGGTAGTAACAGGATAGTCCAAGAGTAGGCATGGAAGTAATTTCCAGCCTAAAATAATGCAACCCATGAATTTGCTAGATTTTGCTTCTTTCTGACCCCAAACCTTTGCCAACATTTCACTTTTTAAAAGAAAAGGGAAAATTAAATTCATATTTTTCTGTTTCCTAATAAAAAGCTAACCCCATCATCATTTCTTCATAGCCATCTTTCCATTCAACCCATTATGGAAATGGAAATGCTATGATTAATATCTGGCTTCGTATTGGCACGGAGTACAAATTGCTTTAGGAATACCAGATCCACATGGAAAATATAAAGAACTTCTTATGCTCTCTACATGAGATGCTAAACAGTTGCCAAGTTAGAAAGCCAATCACATTTCCCCTTTGCAAACATCCCCGCGGACCTCATCAAATTCCAACAAAATATTGAATCCATAACTGACAGGAACCTGGCTTCAGGTTATACTGTTAACCTCCTAAGGTACTTGTAAGGCCTTTTCAATTTAACGGGAATGTCCTGCAGCTCCTTTCCTGTACCAGTGGAAAAATAATGGCTCTTTCCTTTAAAAAATTGGCCCTGGGCATGGGCAGATGCCTGGTGTGCTTATAAAGTTACCTGTCTGCTTTGATATTGGCTTCTCCTTTAATTGCAGTGGTGTTGTGGGTAAAAAAGACCACAGCAGGATTTTTCCCTTTCACTAGCCTGATGAGTACTTTGGGGTCTGTCTTAATAAAGTCCTGTAGGAATATTTTCACCTCTGTTCAGAGGAAATGGGGATATCTTGTTAAATTAGTTTCACTAGACAGTGAGGGCCTGTGGGGAGGAGGCAGGACTAGAGATGTTTGCTCAGGAAGAATTGTTTCTGGATTCAACTTCTCTTTACATTCAGCCCAGCTGGCTTGTGTGCTTTCCCTCTTCATCAGTTTTTTTTTTTTTTTTTTTCTGGAGAGATTTTCCCACAGCCTCTTGGCAGGAGGAAAACAATGAAGGCACTGTGTTTGAGAACAGCATGCCCTCTCCTGAGCATGCCTGTGTCAGAGTATGTTAAATTCAGAGAGGTAGGTTGACTTAGCTAGAGACACAGCAGGGAGCCTGCACTCAAAAAACAATATCAAAGGAGCAGGAGTGGACCCTTAAAAGAGGTAAATTAACTCCACAACCAGCCCTGTGGTTAGGAGTCACGTTCCCAGGGCTCACACAACTCTACCATGGGGGGGGTTGGTTAATAATAAAATAACAGTTATACACTGGAAGATTCTGGAACAAGGGATCCCTTCCATTCCCAAAATCTGAAATCTCCTTCCTTTTCCTTCCTAACATGTTCTTTGCCCTGTGATGCGTAGGGTGTACTGGTCAAAACCAGAGTGTCGGGTTCTGTCAGGACCCCTCAGCTTTCTTGAACTGCAGGCTTCTTCTACAGCAAATCCCAGTAGCCAGGAAGCAGTGATTTCATGATTTATTGGCATTCAAACAAACTCTGTATAGATTCTCTCATTCCCAGTTTCGTTCTTAATATTCTATACCAACTCCAACCCTGTACGTGTCTGGGTTTCTGCCTGAATACAATCCATATGTGAGGCTACAAGACGCTACAGGCTCACTCTAAAGGTACATTTTCTTTTTACGTGGCCAGCTCTACATTTCACCCAGCAAAACTGGTAAATTATTAAGCACATACATAGAGCCTTAAATGTGAAATGGCAGAGACTCAAGATTATGTAAAATAGGTAAGAAGAAATCTTCCTGACATATTATGAAAAGCAAACACTCAATAAATTCTTTTTGATTCAGTCAAAATACATATTGAGTGCCGACTGTGTGCCAAGCCTCATGCTGAACACCAAGTGAAATTTCTAAATTCTAAATTAAATGCTCATTAATTATTCCATTTCAATGAAAATTCTCAGCATTGAGAAATTAATTGACTTTTCCACCACCACTCAGCTAATAGTGACCACTGAGCTAACAGCAGGGTCAAGACTGAAACCAAATATCCTTATGCACCATCCGCTCTACTTTTGACTCCACCACGCCACTTACATCTTTGTGTCTACTTTTAAAGCCCAGACTTTAGAAAGTCCAGGTATACAGCTCTGAAGTTTTGATCTTGGCTGAAAGTCTGAACTACACCACAGGATTCTCTGGGGCATTTGCAAATCTCTCCAAGTGCATCACCAATTTCTTTTATTTATTTTTTTCCCTCCTTTTCAATGCTTTGAAGACAGCATTTGTACTGAATTACTTGGATCAATTAAATGGAATGACAATTACTGTCTCAGTCAATCCAGTCTTCTTTCCTAATCATAGCTCTTGAAACTGATTTCAGATGAAGGATTTTATGCCTCCTCATTAGGTATACTCAGTAATTTTCTATTCCCTCATGAACCTTACCCTTAACAGTGCTTCTGTTTTATTTTGTTTCTTTTTTTTTGGGGGGGGGAGGGTTCTTCAACACTTAAACAGAAGATTCCCAATGAAACATTGTAAACAGACTCTTGATAAATTATTATTTTTTTGGCAATTGTTTTAATCCAATCTAGCCTTGATTTTATTCTCTCATGAAGAGGGAGGCTACTACCTTCCTAGTAATAGTTTATAGTTTCTTTGTCTAAGTTGAGAGTTTATTTTCGGAATGTTGTCATAGTTCTTTAGACTCATTTCTGAAGTGGTTTAAGAAATACATAGTCTGATAGCTAGGCAGAGAAAAAGATGGATAAAAATCTGTGATATTTCATATATAATCTCTGTTGTCATAAATGCTTTAGTTTTTAACAATAGCTACTTGTACTTATTGTCATATTCATTTTCATTTCAAAGATAATTTTCCACACAAATATATATCCCTATAATTTTTTACATGGCATAAAAACCAAATTACCTGAAATTTGTCTTTCTATAAGTAACTTCACTTAGATTTTTTTATTATCATTATTTAATCTTTTCTATGTTCAGAGTGTAAATATGTCTCTAGGAATTCCCACTTCTATAAATATTTCCTAAGAATATCTTCACGGATATTCCCTCACAATGTTGTTTCTATTGGCAAACAACTGAAAAATAAATTTCTAACAACAGAGAATAAAATCAATGCATTATGGTGCTTTTAGGTAATGTGATAGTATGCAGCTATTTAACATTAGGCAATAGAGTCTTATGAAAAGGTGCTCATGATTTATTTTCAAAAGGCAATAAAGCAGGAATACAAAATAGTATCAATAGCATGCTTTTGTGAAAAAACATATGAATGTACAAAATCTTGCATGGTTGTGCAGTAAGATGGTGTATTATTTGTAAGATGGCACTGCTTCAGTTAGTCCTGAAATCCTGCAAACATGGATGGTCTGAGGAAGAGAAGATTGCCAAGTTCAGAGGAAATTTGAGTTTTAAGAGCTTATTCCTTAATATGCCTTCTGCTTTCTCTTCTTCCTCATTTCTTTCACCTCATTACAATCCACCAATTTATGGTCTTTCCCTCAGCTAATATCCTTGATTTTGCCAAAATAACAAATACTCCTGGCATAACCAAATGTATATTTTGTCAGTTGTTTTATCTTAATGAAACTGAGTTTACAAGAATATTTCCAAAGAAAGGATCTACAAAGAGGAAGGCAGAGAGGACACAAAGTATGCTAGTTGCCAGCTAGGGGGAATATCTTTCTCTGTCTACAAATTAGTTTCTCATGCTGTCATGAGGGTTTTAGATGAAATTATCTCAAATATCCTTCCTTATGCAGGCATTCAATGACTATTATGGGAAGTAATAAATATTAAAAGGAGGCAAGGTGTAGGAAAAAAACCCAAAATGGCGGCCCAGAACAGTCTTTTATCTCTTAGAGCCTAATTTTATTGTAATAGTTTCCAAACATAGCTGCCCATCAACATCATTTGGGTACTTGTTAAAATTACATTGGCCCTGTTTTCTGTTCTAAGTATCCATATTTTGAATAGCTTAGGTGGTTTTGATGTAGCAGCTCTGTGAGCCAATGTTTGGGAACCATTTGTCAAGGCTTGGATATTCTGAACCTACTTCCAGTTTATTGTTGGACAGATAAATTGAACAAAGAAGAGGACATTTGACCAGCTTATTGCTTCTGCAATGTTTCTCACCCCTTCTTATGCAAGAAAAGCAGACAATGCAGTCAAGCTAGTCATGTTATGTAGAGAACAGTATAGAAAACTTTGCCACCATGATTTGAAAATATTTATAATCAGGGCCATTTTCTAATTAACATTCTCCACTAAGGGCCAAAGGGTTAAAAGTCCCTTTGTCAATTTCATAAGACACTGATATACTTGATATTTTATCTGTAAAAAAATCTCAGCTTTTAATGCCACCATTACATGTAGAAAAAAATCAATGATTTCATCAGCTTAATAGGCTATTGCTCTTGTTTTCAATTTATTATGTGGAGCTATAAGGGTGCCACTGGATAAGGCCTTAAACATTTCAGACAGATTCAGTTTAGTTCTTGCTTCCAAATTCAGTACATGGTCTTGAAGGATTATAGTATATGATGGAGAACATACATCAAAATAGTATAAAGAAAAAAAATTAATGATAAATTTACTACAATAAGGGGATCTAGTCTTAAATTAATAGCTAAGACATTAAAGAAAGGCAAATAACTTTTTA
Source organism: Myrmecophaga tridactyla (assembly GCA_004026745.1). NCBI lineage: Eukaryota > Metazoa > Chordata > Mammalia > Pilosa > Myrmecophagidae > Myrmecophaga > Myrmecophaga tridactyla. The sequence goes on from PVIY010025032.1 coordinate 27,279, forward strand.
AAAGAAAGAACAAATAGTAAAGAAATTTTAAAGAAATTTCTGATTTTATCTCTTTCTCTCTCTCACACACACACTCTCTCTCTCACATATCAAACTTGGAATGACTTTTCTGATTGGCAGCTGGGGAGTAGGAAGTGGTCATACAAGTCTCAGGCTGTTCTGAGTTCTCTTAACAGATATGCCTGATGCGGAATGAAGATATTTATTGTGGTTTGTTCTGTCACCTATCAGGAATCTTGGCAGGCTCTGCCATGGCGGGAGGGTGGGGTGGTTGCTGGAGGGCAGTTGGCTGAGGTTGTCCATGCAAACTTTGAATGGGTAGGTAAGTCTAATTTACAATTTTACACATAAGTTACATCTTCCATTTTATTGGTCTCCCAGTCTTATAATAAAAACTTGATATGCTGACCTTCATCTGTCTATATGTTATGCCTTTTTCTTAGTTGGATCTAAAGAGAGAAAAGAGGTTATTGTTTATGGTACTTCTAAAATCCAACATGGGGGTTGCATAGAGAACATTCAGCAACTTCATGAAGTTCCCTACATTATATAGACAACCTCTGCTCCTGGAACCTGAACTGACTTTTCCAATCTCAATTTCCAGCATGTTCGTCTTACTCTACGTATGGTTGTCTGATGACTCAGCAAAGAACCACCCCTAAGGAATTGCTTTACAGAGGGTAAATGTTTAAAAGTTACAGAGGTAGTTTACATTAGCTATATAAAGGGTTTGAAAGCTATAGTTTGTCTGCATACAAACAACCCCCTTTTTTATTCACCTCCACCTCATATCTCATACTAGGGATGGCCAAGTGGTCCTGGCAAATGTATGGTGATTTGTTCAGAGACAGATCTATGACCAATGGAGGCCTGCCCAATCACAGCCCTTCCAGACTGTGGGCCGTGTGGCTTTTGTGTGGTTGTAACTAGTGGAGAAGAGAATTCCTTTTGTATCTGAGTTTTTATTAGAAAAGTGAATCTGGAGCATTTAGCAGCCATGTTCTACATCTCTTGGAGAAAGTTTTTTCTGAAATACAGGAAAATATGCCAGGTGATAGGCCTGTTAAACCTCTGGATTTCAGAAAAAACAGTTGCAGAGCCAATAAACATGTGTGATTTGATTAGGCTAATTTGCGTTGTCTGTTTCTTGTGACCAAAAGACTCTTGAGTAAAGCAGAAGGAATACGTATTTAAAATAACTTTTTCCAACCAAGGCAATATTATGCTTATGGTTGAGAATTAAGACAATATATAGGCCTCCAAACTGAGGTCAAAATGTTGATATATTTTGTTTCAGTGTATATTTTTTATGTTTGTATACAAAACAAAGATCTGCTTGCATGCACACATAAATGACCAGCACACTGTTAATACACAAACTCTTTCCTGACCATTTTTTGTCCACTAAAACAATTTATCATGGAAAATTATTTAATCCATCACAAGTTTTATGTATCAGAACTGACTATACAGCAAAAGTCTGCTCTTAATCCTTCCTATCTCCCTTCTTCCCTTCTTTTCTATCTTTCACTTTTTCATTCTTTCACCCTTCCTTTCAACCTTCCTTCTTTCCCATAAATATTTGAGTCTCTACAAATCGTCAGAAATTGTCCTTTGCACTGGGGATATAGCAGTGACCAAGAAAGCTAGAGTTCATCTCTACATGAAAATTTCATTTTGGTGGACAAGGCTGACAATAATCAAATAAACCAAATAATTCGAATAATATAAATAATACTAGTAAAGCAAAAGAGAGTTTGATAAATGTAACTGGAAAATGGTAGGATGTTTAGGAAAGGGCCTTTGAGGTGGTGAGAATTAAGCTTGGACCTGATGAGAAGAAGCAGCCAGTCATTTAATATTAGGATGGAAAGTTTTCCAGGTTGAGGGGATAGCTCATGCAGGGGCCCTGCAGTAGGATGAGCTTACTCTGTTTGGGGAGCAGAAGAAAGTGCTGGCAGCTCAAGTATCTTTGGTGAGAGAGTAGTAGAAGATGAGGTCAGAAAAAAATAGGCCTGGTTACATAGGACCTCAGAGGCCATGTAAAGGAACTTGAATTTTATTCTATATGAAATAGAAAAACATCATGGGGTTTTAAAAAGAGAAGTGATAGGATATGATGAGGAAATTTAATATATTGAGAGATACCTGTGGCTTGCACCATGCTGGTGGCACTAAAGATAGAGCAAAATATATTGATTTGGACACATTTTTGATGTAGAATCAACAGGACTGGCATTTGGGCAATTGAGAGATGAATACCCTGAGTCTCCGTTCCCTCCTTTATAAATGGAATCAGTGGATGCTAAGTTACTCCCGAGTTCCCTTCCATGCGCTCTCTCATCTTTTCACAAATGGCACATAAATTTAAGTCTTCTGATCTATAGAAAATTCTAAGGAGGTAGCTTATTTCATTTCTCTATTGACTGCTGCTTAATTTCTAGAAAATTAAATGGGTGAGGGGGAAATAATTGGTGACGTTAAACTCCTGTGCGGGAGGCTGGGGTGGGGTCGGAGGGCACGTGGAGAGATGGCTTAGTGGGCTCAGCAGCCAATTCAAACATTTAGAATCCCTGGACACAGACACTCAGATCTCAGCAGGGATCAGTCAACCATTCATCGGTCCAAGGTAGATAAATTGAGTGTTGCACAATTTAGAATGTGTGCGCCTTTCAGATAATGCCTTAAAAAGCAAATTCTATGTGAACATTAAAGACAGCGCACTAAAGAGGAGTAGGGACCACCCCTGCGTCCGTGGCCTACATTTCCTCCTTCAGTGATGTGGTAGGGCGAACTATTTCAGTTACTAATATTTCACTCTTGCTAAGGACATGTGGTTTGCCTGAGTCTTTGGAATCCTTCAGGAGGAAATGGGCTTTATTAAAAGAAAAAAAAAGTGTTTTGACTTACTGTGAGTCCTCCCCGAATTCACCTCTATCTTTTCTGTGCTTTTTAATGATTTTCCCTATCACAGACACTCCAGTCCTCTTGGACTGGAACTAACATATTTTGGAGGTGAAAGGTGCTTGATCTTTCCCATAGTACGTCTGTATTCAGACTCTGTTACCAGAGGGAAATTCCACCACTGAAGGAATCCCTGCCCTGAAGATAACCCCCCTTGAAAGCACTAAGAGATGAGAAAATGAAGGGCAGGAAATCCAGACACTGTCACTGGATGGTTGTAGTTTTAGTTTTTTTTTCCTTTTTACATTACCAAACTCTACAATAAATCTGCCCGCCTTAGCTGGAACATTGGCAGTGAAGTTTCGGTCACTTATTTTGTCATATTCTCTAAGGAACTTTTTAAAAAGACCTTGCATGAGCCACTCAGTGATGCACTATATGTTCTTATTCCTAAAATCACGGAGAATTTCCATTCATTCAGTAGTAGTATAGTGTTTTTACATATTTTCTTATCCCCTACCCCACCCTCTTTTCTTGTTACCCATTCCTTTCTGAGAAGCTAGTCACGTGGCACCCATTACTGGGCTATGAAACTAAAGAACAGAGGGGTTCAGTTTTTGCCTTTTGAGTTTCAAATGCCGAATTGAGGCAAAAAGATATGGAGAGATGTTGAATCTCCATGGAATAAATTCTGCCTGTCCTTTGGAATCTAGATATAATTGACAGATTGGATAGAAAAAGAAGGAGGCAGGATGGAATGATAATAAAGAAGAGATGAAGCCAGAGGTTTAGGTGACAGGACTTGAAAGCAGTAGAGGCAACATAAAGAAATATCTCAGTTTCTCCTTGAGTGGGCAGCAGCAAACCACATAGGAATTGTATCAGTCCTTCAGGTCCACACACAACTCATTCATTCTACTATATTTGCCTTGGGTGCTACTTCAGGTGTTAAGAAGGAGAAGAAAACAAAGAGGAAGAAAGAGAGGGAATGGGGGAGGAGAGGGGGTAAATAATGCAGATAGACAACTCTATCTTAAGAAGTTCAAAATGTGTTGGGGAAAGAAACAACAATAATTATAATACAGGATAAAAGAATCTGAGAGGTCTGAGAACATTATATTTGATTTGAGAACTGAGATTTCCTGAGACAACTTTTTATATGACTTTTTATTTTAAAAAATGCACAATCACCTGTACAAGATATTTGCTCACTAACCCACAGCCCACCGCTAGCAAAAAGAGCCTCTTTTGGATTGGATGTTAAAAGATAGCAGAATGTCACCTCCTATCCCTCCCATGCCTCAGAAATAAGTAATCTTCATATAATGATGGAATATGGCTGTAAGGTGTGTTTCTGAGGATTATGCTTTCCTGAAGAGCCACAGAGAGTTTAGGAAACAGATCATTTTTTCCCCCTATAATTTACATATAATTCCAAGGGTCCATGTGAATGCAAACCCTTACATTAAGCGTTGATTAAAGCTGTTTCTTTTGTATGGGATCAAGTAGCCATAGGATCAAATGAAATACAGAAGTATCAAATGAAAGTAAAAGACTTAGTACAATCTGGTTTAAGTGACTATTAAGCTAAAGCTATAAACTACTATTTATATTGAATGGAGAGGGAACAGAGAAAAAGAGACAGTGTAGAAGTTGGAGATACTAGGGAAATCTAGTAACAATGCATGGGCCTATCAAGCTTGTACATAGAGTGGTGAGGAGAATCTTACAGCCTGGGGAAATCAAGTCAGAATTATCTAACCTTAAGTTACAATGCTGTTATAAGTCTATAATAATAAAACCATGGCATTCTAATTTATTTAGCATTTATTACAATCCCATTAAGATATTTTGATAGATAGGTATTTTAAATAATCTATCAGAATATCTATCTATCTACCTTGTCTTCTGGACAAAGAAATCATTCCCCCCTTCTTTTTTTTTTTTCTATTTTTCAGTTCTGAACACAGAATATATAGAAATGCTGCTTCACAATCTGCATCTTGTAGTGTGAAATACTTAATAAAAAATTACTCTCAGTTTTTATTAGGCTGCTGTATAAAAAAATAAACTTGAAAAATATCTGCAGAGAAAGCCAACTTTCCTTCTTCTCTGAATCAAAGCTACATTAAGAGACTGCATTTGCTCTGAGGAGCTCAACTTGTACCTCTTCATGCCTGCTATACTGCTACTTTCTCCCGCCTCTGCCTACCTCATATTCTCTGAACTAAGTCACTGATGTGCCCATCTGAAGGAGTTATTCAGTCTTCTTGGAGGCAGAAATTGTATCAGTAGTGTCCAATTATACCATTTTAAGGAACTTGGAATTGCCATGTCCCCTAGACCTGGGGTCCATTGAGAGGACACTCCCCAGGAACCTTGAATGACTCCTCTTCGCACTTTTCTTCTTCACACATGACCTCTTCTCAGATATTATCTACTCCATTCTAAGTTCCCAGTATGTGAATTGGGTCCTATATTCTGTTAGACTCCAGAATTTCTTTTTGCACATTCCATGACCCATTAACTCCTGACTAGTCTACCTTTTCTCTGAGTCCCTTTCCAAAATTACGTCCTTCCCTGAACCTCTGTAGTAGCTGGAGACCACAATTTCCTATACCAGCTCCCAATCTTCACAAGTAAGGTTCTTTTCCATTACTGGTAGAAGAACAGATAGTCTACATTTTTATTTACAAATGAGATAACCACCAGGAAACCTCAATGCCAGTTTCTACCCACCAGATTGAACTTCTGTATACCACAACTGCCTACATTTTGCCTGTTTTTGGATACTGTTTGTTGGTTCAGTTTCACTTATTTCTTATTCTGCTGTAAGAATTCCACACCGGGGTGGGCCATGGTGGCTCAGCAGGCAAGAATGCTTGCCTGCCATGCCAGAGGACCTGGGTTCAATTCCCAGTGTCTGCCCATGTAAAAAAAAAAAAATTCCACACCGATATACACTTGTAAGCCACTTGAGGCCTCAGTACATATCAGAGACATAGACACAAATTGCAAAGGTAACACCAAAGAGGACTTGAACCATCCAGAATTTTGTATCTTTGCATCTGGCTGAAAAGGAACAGGGGAGTTTTGTGAAACAGAGAGGCCATGATAGCAATTGTAGCCAGAGAGTAAAGAAAGATCATCCCCTCCCACTCCTAATACTCCAACAACACAAGCAGCTGACAGGGTCCTCTAAAGCTCAGTTTTAACATTCTCCACAGTTGTGCTCGATGCATATTAACACCTTATCCCCCATTACTCATGTAGAAATAACACACTCCAGAAAGGTCTATTGATTAATAATGTCAGGCACAGGTCAGATACATTAATATTGGTATATTAGCAAAGTAGGCATATAGACATTTAAAACATAGCCCCTGGCCTCGCATTTTACATAGTCTATTTACATCAAACAGCATAAAACATAGGATTGTAGTCATTAGAAAAAGAACATATTTTGGAACGTGGGTTCAGAATGGACAGTAGGGGAGGAATAAAATATGGAGAAGCAAGGAGATAGATTGGTGCTTAGAAGTTCAGGTTCATTTGTTAGACACACCAGAATTGAATTCTGATTCTTCTGTCTAGCTAATAGTGTTGTCAATTACTTAAACACTCATTGCCTCCATTTCCTTGTTTATAAAATAGAAGTGAGGAGACCTCACCTCTACAGGTTTGGCGAGGATTTGAAAATGAGGTTTCTAGCATGTAGTGAGTGTCTCCTGTAATTTAACTGTCATCTAGTAACTAAAAATTTTCCATTGGACAAGGACATAATAGAAGAATTTAACATTAAAATTAGTATGATAGTGAATTGTTGGTGCTGAATAAATATTTGTTGATGGCTCAACCAAAGAAATGGGAGGAATAGAGAGTATAAGTATCCCTGAGGGTATATCTCAAAGATTGCACAAAGCCTCCAACATTTAAATTCCTCACATGCTATTAGACAGCTGGCAGCCTCTAGATATTGTGCTAAGAAAGTTCATTCATTAAATTCAGTGAAACCTCAACAAATTATGAATCAGAAACATCATTACAATTTTGTAGATGAGAAAATCAACACCCAGCCAGTGAAATGACTTTCCCAAGGACCTATAAGAGGGATTAGAATCTGTGTTCCCTGCATCACAGTCTAGGGTTTTTATTTATTTATTTATTTATTTTAACATATTTACTCCATTAGGGAAAGAAACAAACAGCAAACAGAGAATACAGAAAACAAAAATATAGATCTACGAGATGGAGTGAATCACTCTGAAAAAGAAAATATGCTGGATAACCAAAAAAAACCTAAAAATGCAAAGTTGAAAAAGGAATAGTTCATTCAAAAAAGAAAAATAAAGGAAAAGAGAACAGGTTGTCTGGGTGACAGGTTAATACATATGAAGAGGGCTGAAGGGACTTAGGATAATGCATCACATTTTGCCATCATGTAAACAGCAGAATGTTCAGAAAAAAATCTTCAAATGGAAAGGATCATGATTTTTATGGATAGATTCACAATTGCTTAGAAGGTCTAGTGTAATTGGGGTTTTGTTGGCATTTAGGCACAGAGTCACTCAAGTTGCTTCACGAAAAATGTGTTTATTATAAGATGGACATATCCTAAAAGTGGAACCAGACACTTGTCAAGGCCCTTGAGAGCAGGCTTGGAGTCAAAGCATATCTCCTGTCCTCTGTACAACTTTTCTGTTTGACTCTCTATACCTATTGATTACCGGGGTAGTTTGATGCTGTTAAGTACCCTAGAAGATGACATGTTCTTTTAATCCATTCCTGTGGTACAGACCTATTGGGGGTGTGGGGGGGGCACTTTTTTATTAGATCATCTTGATTGAGATGTGGCCCACCCCACTGAAGGTGGGTCTTAATCATCTTATTTGAATTCTTTAGAGGAGAAGAAACTCACAGATAAAGCTCCAGAGAAGCTGATAGAAAGCCCACACAGGAAAGCTAAGAGGCACAAAGAGAAGCTCACAGAGAAAAGCCATGGAGAAAGTAAGAGAGGACTCACAAAAAAGACAGAGAAGAAGCCACAGAAGCCAGAAGCTGAAATGAAACCTAGGCGAGAAGAACCAGCAGACACTGGCCTTGTGCCTCCCTACATAACAGAGGTGTCCCAGATGCCAGTAGACTGTCCTCAGAGTCCAGGTATTGTCCTATAGATGCTTTGAGTTTTCATGGCCTTGGAACTATAAATTGCGAGTTGTTAAATTTCTGTTGTAAATGACAATCTATTTGTTGTATATTGCATTTCAGCAGCTTTAGCAAACTAAAACAGTTCCCTTACCTCCTCTGCCATCATTATTTTCACAGTTTTGGCTGCAATCTTAATTTGTTTTCATTGCCCTAAACAAGGTGTTTGTTTTTTTAAACTAATTTTCATCTGGTAAATACTCCAAAAATAATATCTATTTGAGTTTTGAGCTAGCTTCTTCTTTTGTATCATGCAGGTCTTTGGCCAGCCTTTGCATTGACTGACCAAAGCCAAGTCAAATGAAAATCCCTTGTTCTAATCCATTGTGTTGGGGAAGTCACAGTATAGTGGCCATTTAAATAGCAGCAATTGTCTTTCAGAAAGATTCCCTTAGTAGCCACTATAAATGGGGCAGACACAAGTTATTATATCCCTTAAACCTTGTGTCAGAAAAGAAAGGGGGTTAAAAATACATTTTAGTATGTAGGCAAATTTACAAATGCAAATTTATAAATAATGACGACTGATTTTATTTTAGAGTGGGCAAGCACTTCTACCAACTCCACTTCAATTGTGAATATGTTTGAAATGAAACATATTCAACTGAAACATATGCAATGACTGCCCCAGAAGGAAAAACAAATAATGGAATACAGTGGATTCAATTTTTTGATGGGAAATTATTTTGTTTCTTTTATCTGAACTTGATGCTAAAAAAGTAAAATGGAAAGAAGAAAATTTTCTGTAATTCTTCTAATATTCCTAGTATCATTTTCTCAGAGATAAGTCGGATTTATCCCAGATTAATCAGATTAAACCCTAGATTAATATTTGTGGTGCTTTTATCATTTGCAGACATGCTTCACAAAGAATCAAAAGTTTTGAGATGTTTAAAGTATATATTTACAATTGAGGTTGAACAAGGCAATGCCCTGCCTTCTTGTTTTAGTTTTGATATTGTAAACAAATATCCTTTCCTTGGTGCATTTAATGCTATACCAAACAAAATAAAAATCCAAAAATAAAGAGGGCCAGACTTGGACAAAGAGTTTTAAAAAATGATCCTCAATATGTTCAAGGAGATAAAGCAAAACATAGAGAAAGAAAGAACTAAAGGATATTTAAAAAAATAATGCAGCAACAAAGGAACAATATGGAAATCTCAATAAAAGACAGAAATTTTAAGAAGAAAACAAACAAAAATGCTTGGTTCACCCCAAGTGAAATGAAAATTCCCCAGAGGGTTTCAACAGCAGATTGTAGTTGGCAGAAGAAAGAATCAGGGAACTTGAAGACAAAACAATTGGAATAATTCAAGCTGGGGAGCAGAAAGAAAAAAAAGAGTGAAAAAACTGAGCAGATCCTAAGAGACCTGTGGGACACCATTAAGTGTACAAATATATGCATTAATGGAGTCCCAGGAGGAGCAGAAATAGAGAAAGTGGCAGAAGGGATATTCAAAGAAATAATGGCAGAAAACTTCCCAAGTGTGCTGGTTTGAAAGAAGTATGCCCCCTAAGAAAAGCCATGTTTTAATATAAATCCCATTTCATAAAGGTGGAATAATCTCTACTTAATGCTGTATGTTTGAAACTAATGAGATCATCTCCCTGGTTGATGTGATTTAGTTAAGAATGGTTGTTAAACTGGATTGGGGAGGACATGTCTCCACCCATTTAAGTGGGTCTTGATTAGTTTCTGAAGTCCTATAAAAGAGGAAACATTTTGGAGAAAGAGATTCAGAGAGAGTGACACTACGAAGCAGAGAGTCCACGAGCCAGCAACCTTTGGAGATGAAGAAGGAAGACGCCTCCCGGGGAGCTTCTTGAAACCAGAAGCCAGGAGAGAAAGT
>PVIY010025033.1:0-37260 GCA_004026745.1 Myrmecophaga tridactyla
TCCCTTATTAGATCATCTTTAGGATCTTGAATTACATATAATTGTCATTGTCTTTTTTTTTTTTTTTTTCCCCAGCATGGGCAGATTCCAGGAAATAAACCCTGGTCTCTGGCATGGCAGGCGAGAATTCTGTCACTGAGCTACCGTTGCTGGCCCAATGGTCATTGTCTTTTGTTGCTCTTTCTTTCTCTCCTATTTTTAATTTTGGAAACAAATATCTAACATAAACTTTCCCATCTCAACTACTCCCAAGCATAACCTTCAGTGTTATTAATCATATTCACAATAACACTGTGCCTTCAATACTTTCCATTACTAAAACTTTCCTATTTCCCCAAACAAGAATCACTATGCCCACTGTGCATTACCCCCTCATTCCCCCTGGCAAACTGTACTCTAATTTCTGTCTGTGTATGCATACTCTTCAGTATTTTCTTTGTAGTTACCATTAGGCTTAAATTTAACATCCTGAATCTCTAATAATCTTGTTTGCTTTGATACCAACTTAATTTCAATAATGTATACAAACTATGTTTTTATATCACAAATTACATGTTTATATATTAGGTGGCCAAAACCATCAATTTATCATGACATTTTATGAATTTACATTTTAGATCTTGTAGGTAGTAAATGGGGATTTACATATTAAAAATATAATGGAAATGTCATTTATATTTTTGTTGTTCCCTTTACCTGAGAGTACTGTTTCTTCATGTGGCTTTGATCTATTGTCTATTGTTCTTTCCTTTCAACATGTAGACTCCCTTTAGCATCTCTTAGTAAGCTTGATTTAGTGATAAAGAACTCCTTCAGCTCTTGTTTATCTGGACCATTACTTAATCCTTCAGTTTTGAAAGACAGTTTAGCTGAATATAGAATTCTTGGTTGGCCTTTTTTTCCAGCACTTTAAATAAGCACCCTATTTATAGGCTATTATCAAGGATTTCTAATTAGATATTGGCACTTAATGAGACTCCCTTGTACACAAGATATTGCTTTGCTCTTGTGGGTTTTGGAATTCTCTCCTTATCCTTTGTTTTCAGTGGTTTGGTTATAATATATGATGGTTTGGGTCTATTTGGGCTTATCCTATTTAGAGTTCATTGAGCATCTTGGATATGTATATCCATATATGTTGTTAAAATTAGGGAGTTTTCAGCCATTATTTCTTTAAATATTCTCTGTCCTTTCTTTCCTTCTTCTTCTGGAACTCTGACAATGCATATCTCAGTATGCTTGATAGTGTCCCACAGGTTCTTGAGTCACTGTTCACTTTTCTTCATTATATTTTCTTGTCCTCTGAATGATTTCAGTGATCTTATATTCAACTTCACTGATTCTTTCTTCTGTCATCCCGAATGCGCTTTTGAACCTCCTAGGAAATGTTATTCTTTTCCATGTTTACCTTCAGCTTTTTTGGATATATTTAGGACTACTTTTTAAAAGTCTTCTTCTGGTATGCCCCAAGGATGGACTTCCTCATTAATGGTTTCTAATACTTTTATCTCTTTTGCCTATGCCATCACTTCCTGTTTATTTGTATGTTTTGTAATCTTTGCTGAAACCTGGACATTTTGATATTTTAACATGCTATCACTGGAATTTAGACACTGAGGCATCCATTCCTTAAGCTTGCATATAGCTAGAGTTTTGACAGAATGTTCCTGGAATGCCAGGAAATAAAAAAAAGAGGAAACACTGTTCCCAGTCTTTGCAGATTGATCTGAGCAAATGCTTTCCTTCAGAGCTTATCCTTATAATGAGTTTAGAGAGCAACTCAAGGCCAAAGCATAGATAGGGCCTTCCTAATCTATTCTGTACATGTACCTTTCCTTGAGAATGCATTGTCTCAGGAATTCCCTATTTATCTGGTTACAAATGTCCTTTAATCCTTCTGAAACAGTTTCCTCATGGTCTCAGGCACTGTGCTGTATATCCTGCAACCAGCAATCACTGTGGGAGAACTCTGTGAGCTGTCTTCAACATACTTTTAGGACAGTGAGCCTGTGACAACTATTCTGGTTCAGTCTCTAAGGCTGCCATCTGATAGATTAAGCCTTACATACCTATACCCAGAATGTGCATGAAGGTTACTCTGCTCCCTCCTGCACTGGAGCCATGTAACTGCACTGGGAACACAGGCCAGTAAGGTCTCCAGGAAATCCTAGCATTTTTTGAGATGCCTTATTCTAGATTTGGCACTCATCCTGTTATTGCAATCCTTTAACTGTTTTCTGGAGCTTTGCGAGATATGTGTTTGCCAATTCTTGCTGGTTGTTCAAGTTTTTGTTGCGGGAATGAAGACTTGAAGCTTCTTACTCTGTTATCTTCATCTCTTCTGCTTCCTTCATGGATTATTTTTATGCTTGCTTTTAGCTCAGTGGGTATTTTGGCTTTCTGACCATGGTAAACCTTGGGGAAGGTAAAAATAATCTCTGAAATGGTTAGCAGCATTTTATGTTGCATTCAAGAAATTGCAAATTAAACTTGGATGTAGGGCAAGTTATAAATGTATTGTAAATCAGGAGATTAGCAGATGTTTCAGTTTTCTTGAATGCAGTATACCAGAAATGGATTGGCTTTTAGAAAGGGTATTTATTAGGCTACAATTTTATAGTTCTAAGACCATGAAAATGTCCAAATTAAGGCATCAAAAAGAGGATACCTTATCTCAAGAAAGGCCAATCATGTCTGGGGTTTCTCTGTCTCTGTCTCATGTCTCTGTCATGGGAAGGTACATGGCAGGGTCTGCTGTCCTTCTTTCACTGCTCTGGTTTCAAATGTCTCTCTCATCTTCTGGAATCTCCTGGGGTGCTCCCCCTCTCATCTCCAAACGTCCGTTACCTGGTTTCATCTCTCTGCTCTCTGTTAGCTCTGTGCTCCCTCTATGTTTTTTATGCCTTTTATTCTCTTCATATAGGACTCCAGTAAAAGGATTAAGACCCAACTTGAATGGGCAAGACCACATCTCCACGTGACTGAAAGGTCCCACTCAACAATAGGTTTGCCCCCACAAAATTGGATTAAAAGGACATGGCTTTTCTGGGGTGCATAACAGCTCCAAACCAGCACAGCAGGGGATGTGCCAATAAAGTTAGGTAGAAACAGAGTTCTTTTGTAGAAAGGGCAAGCATTTTAGTAAAAGGACTTTATAACTTTTATTCTGAATTCTCAGCATTAATTTTATTTTGCATATGTACTCATGTATATATGTATGCAGTTATTTATTTATTACAATATAGGGTAGTGGTTAAATATAGTTTAGGAGTTAGGATACCTGAGTTTGAATGTTAAATACATAATTTGTTGTTGATCATGGACAAGTTATTTGAGTCCTGTGCTTTATTTCCTACCCCGTGTCTATTTCAAGTGATTCTTGTGAAGTTTAATTTATTTAAAATTGTAGTACACGTTAAACACACAATAAATGTTCTCCCCGTTTCTTCTTTGTTCTCAACTGTGTTATGGAGAGCTGATGTTGTCAGAGTAGTTATCTTATGATAAATGAGATATTAATATATGTACCTGCCTTTAATGTTATACAGAGGACAACTGGAAAATTCAACAGTGCTCTGAACATTGATTTTTTTAATTTCAAAATAATTTGTTGAGACATTACTGTAAAGTTCTTTATGTTATCTGGAGTACTGGAAAGTCATCTTCTTGAAATATCTTGAGTAAAACTACAACCTTTACCTTTCTCCCAAAACAAACAAACAAAATACAACCTGGTGAAGCACAGGAAATGCTTTTATGTAGGGACTCAAATCAGTATCTTGGGGTCAGGAAGATCAGGTTTCAGTACCAGCTCTGCCACTTCCTTGTATTGTGACCTTGGGCAAGTTCATATTTCTAGATTACATTTTTCATCTGAAGAAAATTGTATTAGTATATCCAATATGTAAACTTTCTGTGAGATTTAAATTAGATGATATATCTAACTAGTATGACAATGCGAGTCAAGATTCTCTAGAGAAACAGAACTGGCATATATCATGTCAACATTATGAGTTTTTTAATAGGAATTGCCTGTGGGGATGGACAAGTCTAAATTCTGCAAGGCAAGCTGCAACCTGAGAACTCCAATGAAGATTTTTTTTTTATTAATTTCCCATGAGAAGCTGGCTGGCTGAGAAGGAAACTCCCTTCTGGCTGCTGAAATCATTCCTTTTCCTTTTAAGGCCTTTAACAGATTGGATGAGACTTTTCTCATGGTTGAAGACCGTCTCCTTAGTTGTTTGTAGATATAATCAGCCACAAATAAAATCAACTTACTGGTTATTTAAATTCATAGAATTTCCTCACAGTAATAATCAGGCCAGTGCCTGCTTGAACAAATAGCTGGACACTATAACCTGGCCCACACATGAACTTCACCATCATAGGCAATTTGCACCTAATCAAAACTTACTTAATTGTTGATAATATTATTATTATTATGTAAAATTATCAGGCATGAAAACATTCCATTTATAATCCTCACCTAAATTACTTCTACATTTCATCATGATATATACATTTTCTCCTGATTAGATGTACTCTTTAAATGCCTTCTAGTATTAACATAAGCCCATGCACAATCAACTCAAGATTTTGTCACACATAAATTTTATGTATGAGAGACATTACCATTTATGGATTATAATGGAAAGGGCAGAGAAGAGATAAAAGGAGAACATAAAGAGCTTGTTGCCTTCAAGGGATAGATAATCCAGTTGCAGAATTAAAAAGTGCCTTAATAACACAACTAAAATCTCTCAAAGCTCAATGCATCCATGAGAAAATCTAGTATCAGGCACTCTGGGTACTAGTTACTAAAGAGTGTGGCAGTTTCTCCCTATTGACAGTAAACTTGTCTTATTTCAAAATGAGAACTATAACATTATTTTTTAATTAATTCATATCTGGAAATCTATTAACATGGTGACTCTAGTACTCCATTATTTTATTTCCTCCGATGTCTGGAATGATATCTGCATTAGTTGTCGTTCTCTAGAGAAACAGAGCCAACAGGAGCTATTTATGATTATGAGATTTTGTAAACATGTCTCACACAAATGTTGGCATGCATGAGTCCAAATTCCATAGGGCAGGCCACAGGCTGGCAACTCCAATGAAAGTCTTCGAAGAATTCCCCAGGAAAGCCTTGCTGACTGAAATGGAGTGAGAGAGTCTTTCTTCTGACCTCTCTTTTAAAGCCTTCAACTGATTGGATTAAATGTGTCTTATTGCTGAGGACACTCTGCTTAGTTTATTGTAAATGTAGTCAGTCAGAAATGCAATAAACTTATTTATGATGTAAGTCCACAAAATGTCCTCACAGTAACAGATGAGTATTTGCTTGACCAGACACTGAGCACCATTACCTGGCCAAGTTGACACATAAACCTAACCATCACAATATCTAAGTATAGACCATTGTCAGAAAGGTGACTTTACTGGAAAATAATTTTAAACTGTTATAAGGCTGCGTGAAATCTGGAGGATGTTGCCAAATGCTTTGCCATCAAAGCAACTTTTAGTTTATATGTATTTAGTCTCAATAGAAATATAGGGGTCATCCTTCTTGTTTTTCTACACATTTTCTGTATTAGTTAGGGTTCCTTAGAGAAACAGAATCAACAGGAAATATTTGTGAAATAAAATTTATAAAATATCTCATGTAACTGTGGGAACATAGAGTCCAAAATCTGTAGGGCAGGCTGTGAAGCTGATGATTCCAGTGGAGGGTCTGGATGAACTTCACAGGAGAGGCTTGCCAGCCAAAGCAGAAAGAGAGCCTGTCTCTTCTGAATCCTCCTTAAAAGGCTTCCAGTGATTAGATTAAGCATCACTCATTGCAGAAGACACTCCCCTGGGTGGGTTACAAATGGAATCAGCTGTGGATACAGCCAATGTGATCATGATTTAATTCTATGAAATGTACTCATAACAACAGACAGGACAGCATTTACCCAATCGAACAAACAGGTACAACCCTTGGCCAAGTTGACACATGAACCTGACCATGACAGTCCACAACGTGTCAACTTGGCACCTATACACATCACCTTAAACCATACCTAATTTCTAAATAAAAAACAATAAAACACATGTTTTTCCTTTCACCTGACAATACTCAACTGCCCTACATATAACTGGAAACACATTAAATCTCTCCAGAATAGGGTGCAAATCCTTGGGTGATATTTATTCTTAAACTTGATATCTTACAACTTAAATAGTATAACATAAACAAAACAGCATTACGATCCTCATTTCTGTAACTGATCACGTGGTCATAGTTGATATTTATCAATACCTTCTTCCATTACCCGTTCCATTTTCCCTTTACCCTCAGCAAGCATTTCAGCTGACCATGGTTCTTTGCCTGGAATCTCAAAAATGGGTTATTATGAATGGTTTTCTACCCTGACTGGACTCAAAGGCACTAAGGAATCTGATTCCCATAATCAGAATGACACTCCCAATCCATGGAGTGAGTTGGCAAAAGAGATAGTCAAAATACCACCATTCAATTCTCCTAATGCTTCACTTGTACAAAGCCAGGCTCTGGGGTATAATGTTTTTGACACCTTTACACAGTTTTGTGGAAATGAGAGGTATAGAGATGTTGGCTGGTTGTTGTTAGATACACTGGCTACATTAAAGAGTGAAAGGGATGGGCTTAAGGCTTCAAACGAGAAGCTTAAGTGCCATCTGACAGGTTTAGAAGTTTCTATGAGTATCCTGAAGGAAAATCTTATTTCTTGTAGATGTAGACTTGAGATATCTGAACATCAGACTCAGAATCTTATTGTTAGAGTAGCAACTTTACAACATAAACTGAAATCTCAGTGTTGAACAGTGTCTGTTGTTAAAGTGAGGACATTGATTGGAAAGGAGTGGGACCCTGAAAAATGGGATAGTGACATATGGATTGATAATGATGTCAGAGGTGAGGCTGAAACCCTAGGTCATGCTGAGTCTTCTTTTAGATAACCCTGTGATATTCTGCCCTGAGGACATAACCACCGCACCTCCAGCCTGCCTTGAGGAATCGGCCACCCAATCTCCTCCTGAAGGGATTGGCCCTAGAGTGGTTAATCCTATTTCACCAGATGAAACTGCAAATGAAGGCCCTGAAGCAAATGACTTGGAAGATATTTTTAATTCTTTTCATGACCCACCCTTCATTTCTTCCAGACCTATAACTAGACTAAAGTCCCAACAAGCCCCTAAAGGTGAGGTACAAAGTATCACAATGAGGAGGTACATTATACACCAAAAGAGTCATGTGAGTTTTCCAATTTATATAGACAGAAATCAGGGGTATATGTGTGGCAATGGATTTTAAGGGTGTGGGATAATGGTGGGAGGAATATAAGTCTGGGACAGGCTGAATTTATTGATATGGGCCCACAAGCAGAGCTTCTGTGTTCAATGTTATAGCTTGAGGGGTTACAAAAGGTATTAACTGTTTGTTTGGATGGTTGGTTGAAACATGGATCAAAAGGTGGCCAACATTACCTGAGGTTGAAATGCCAGAACTGCCCTGGTATAATGTAGATGAGGGGATCCAGAGGCTTAGAGAGATTGAATGTTAGAGTGGATTTATCATGCAAACCTGCTAGTACACCCTAGGAATGTCTGGATGATGCACCTTTTACCAGAACAGTGAGAAACAAATTTGTGAGACTATCGCCATCATTCCTGAAGAGCTCTGTAGTTGCGCTTCTCTGTAGATCAGACATTACAGTAGAAACTGCTGTCACTGAGCTGGAATCCTTAAACACAATGGGGATGGCCGGATCCTTAGTTGGCAGAAGCCAGGTGGCAGCACTTACTCACCAAAGACAGGGTAGATGTGGCTATTATAATAGACAGCAAACTCAAAGGAGTCAAAATTATATGATGCACAGAGATTTGTGGCATTGGCTAGTAAATCATGGGGTACCTGGAATCACAATAGAAGGGCAGACTACTAAATTCTTGTTCGAGCTGTATAAGCAAAAGAGTTCTAGGTCAAGTGAACAGAAGTCTAATCTGAATTACAAAAACGCAGGGTCAAGGCACCTTAATCAATTTCCAGACTTGAGAGAGTTTACAGACCCAGAGCCCCTTGAATGAATGGGAGGCCAGGTCCCTTTGGGGGAGAACCTTGTTACACTGCTGCAAATTTATACCGTTAATCTTCCTCCAAGCCTTCCCCAAGGAGACCAACAGCCTTTTATCAGGGTAACTGTACATTGGGGAAAAGGAAATTATCAGATATTTGGGGGATTATTAGACTGGTTCAGAAGTGACATTAATTCCAGGGGACCCAAAATGTGACTCTGGTCCACCAGTCAGAGTGGGGGCTTATGGAGGCTAGGTGATCAATGGAGTTTTAGCTCAGGTCCATCTCACAGTGGGTCCAGTGGGCCCCCAGACCCATTCTGTAGTTATTTCCCCAGTTCCAGAATCTATAATTGGTATAGACATGCTGAGCAACTGGCAGAATCCCCATATTCACTCTCTAACACATGCAGTGAGAGCTATTATGGCGAGAAAGGCCAAGTGGAAGCCACTAGAACTGCCCCTACCTAGCAAAATAGTAAATCAGAAGCTATACCAGATTCCTGGAGGGATTGCAGAGATTACTGCCACTATTAAAGACTTGAAGGATGCAGGGGTGGTGATTCCCACCACATCCCCATTCAACTCTCCTATTTGGCCTGTGAAGAAAACAGATGAGTCTGGAAGGATGACAGTGGATTATCATAAACTCAACCAGCTGGTAACTCCAATTGCAGCTGCTGTTCCAGATGTACTATCATTGCTTGAGCAAATCAATATATCCCCTGGTACCTGGTATGCAGTTATTGATCTGGCAAAAGCTTTTTTCTCAATAGCTATTAGTAAGGACCACCAGAAACAGTTTGCTTTCAGCTGGCAAGGTCAGCAATATACTTTCACTGTCCTACCTCAGGGGTATATCAACTCTCCAACCCTATGTCATAATCTTGTCCACAGGGAACTTGATCATTTCTCCCTCCCACAAGACATCACATTGGTCCATTATATTGATATTAACATGTTGATTAATGGACCTAGTGAGCAAGAGGTAGCAACTACTCTAGATTTACTGGTAAGGCATTTGTGTGTCAGAGGATGGGAGATAAATCCAACAAAAATACAGGGGCCTTCCAGCTCAGTAAAATTTGTAGGTATCCAGTGGTGTGGAGTATGTCAATTTATCCCTTCAAAGGTGAAGGATAAATTGCTGCATCTGACCCCTCCTATGACCAAAAAAGAGGCACAATGCCTAGTGGGTCTCTTTGGATTTTGGTGACAACATATTCCTCATTTGGGTGTGCTACTCTGGCCCATTTATTGAGTGACCAGAAAAGCTGCTAATTTGAAGTGGGGACCTGAACAAGAGGAGGCTCTGTGACAGGTCCAGGCTGCTGTACAAGCTGCTCTGCCACTTGGGCCATATGATCCAGCAGATCCAATGGTGTTGGAAGTGTCAGTGGCAAATAGAGATGCTGTCTAGAGCCTTTGGCAGGCCCCAGTAGGAGAATCACAATGCAGACCCTTAGGATTTTGGAGCTAAGATGCCTTAGCATCTGCTGCAGATAACTACTCTCCTTTTGAGAAACAGCTTTTGGCCTGCTACTGGGCCTTACAAGAGACTGAATGCTTAACCACCAAGTTACCATGAGACCTGAGTTGTGTATCATGAGCTGGGTGCTTTCTGATGCACCAAACCATAAAGTTAGGCATGCATAGCAGCACTCCATCATAAAATGGAAATGGTATATACAAGATAGGGCCATAGCAGATCCTGAAGGCACAAGTAAGTTACATGAAGAAGTGGCCCAAATGACCATGGTCTCCATTCCTGCCATATTATCTTCTGTTTCCCAGACCAGAGCTATGGCCTCTTGGGGAGTTCCTTAAGTGGACTGACTGAGGAAGAGAAAACTCAGGCCTGGTTTACAGATGATTCAGCATGATATGCATGTACCACCCGAAAGTGAGCAGCTGTAGCACTCCAACCCCTTTCTCGGGTGTCCCTGAGGGACAGTGATGAGGGGAAATCCTCCCAGTGGGCAGAACGTGGAGCAGTGCATCTGGTTGTTCATTTTGCTTGGAAGGAGAACTGGCCAGGGTGCATTTGTATACTGACTCATGGGCTATTGCTAATGGTTTGGCTGGATGGTCAGGGAGTTGGAAAGACTGTAATTGGAAAATTGGTGACAAAGAGGTCTGGGAAAGAAGTATGTGGCTAGACCTTTCTGAGGTGGGCTAAAAACACCAACAAATGGTGCTGTAAAAATGGGATAGTCACATGGAAAATAATGAAATGTGACTCTCACCATTCAGCCTATGAAAAAAATTATTGAGACTTTTTTTATGACTCAACTTGTGGTCTACCCTGGAGAATGATCCATGTGCACTTAAAAAGAATGTATATTCTGCTGTTTTGGGGTGTAATGTTCTGTATATATCTAGTTTATCATCATGTTATTCAAGTTCTGTTTCCTTATTTATCTTCTCTGTAGTTGTTCTATGTTTTGATGAGAGTGGTGTACTTTAGAGTTGTCTATTTTTCCCTTCATTTTTGCCAGAGTTTGCCTTATGCATTTTGGGGTTAGGGGCATAAATATTTATTAGTGTTATTTCTTCCTGGTAGATTGCCCCCTTTTTTTTGTATTGTATTAATATACAATGTCCTTCTTTGTGTCTTATAACAGTTTTGCATTTAAGACCTGTTTTGCCCAATATTGGCATAGCTACCCCAGCTCTTTTTTATTGCTGTTGTTATTCTTTGCATGGGATATTGTTCTCCGACCTTTCACTTTCAATCTATTTGTAACTATGGAATTAAGATATGTCTCATGTGAACATAATCTTGATGGATCATGCTTTTTATGTCCATTATGCCAATCTGTGTTTTTTATTGGAACTTTAATCCATTAATATTCAATATTATCACCACAAAGGAAGACTTTATCCATTTTATTCTTTGGTTTTTATTTGTCATATCTTTTTCCCCATCTTTTTACTTTTAAGTTACCCTTACTGATAATCTTCATTTCTTCACACTATTCCAAGACATGATCTCCTGTCTTGTCCTTTCAGCCTGCAGAACTCTATCTAGTATTTCTGTAGGGCAGGCTTTTTGTTGATGAATCTTCTCAGTTTCTGTTTATCTTGACTATTTTAAACATTCCCTCATTTTTGAAGAATACCTTAAATATATCATACCACTGCCTTCTTCCCTTATATTTTTTGATGAGAAATCCAAACATAGTATTATTGCAGATATATTTACAAGGGTAAACATACCTTTTTTATGTGATTAATAGTTTTTCTCTTGCTGCTTTCAAAATTTTCTTATTTATCTTTGGCATTTGGCATTTTGATTACTATATGTTTCTGGGTAGCTCTGTTCTTTTTGAAGTATGTGGTGCTTCTTGAACATGTATATGTCTTTCATAAGAGTTTGGGATCTTTGGACCATTATTGCCTCAAATATTCTTTCTACCCCTTATCACTTCTCTTATCTTTCTGGGGCAACCATGATGTGTATTCATGTGTACCTCATGCTGTTATTCAAATCCCTGAGACACTGGTCAAATTTTTTACATTCTTTTCTCTATCTGTTCTTCTGTTGGAATATTTAAATTGTCCTTTCTTTCAGTGCACTGATTCTTTCTTCTGCCTATTCAAATCTGCTGTTGTATCCTCCAGTATATTTTAAATCTCTTCATTTGTGTCTTTCATCCCCATAATTTCTGATACAAATTCTTTCAGATTCTTCTTTGTGCTGGCAGATTGTCTTCTTAATATTCTTTATCTCTTTAGCTATATTTTCCTTCATCTCCTTGAATTGTTTCAGGTGATTAGTTTGAACACTTTTGATTAGTTGTTCCAAATTTTATGTTTCCTCTGAAGTGTTAATTTATTCCCTTGAACAAACCATGTCTTCCTGTTTCTTAGTATGGTTGTAATTTTTTGCTGCTGTCTAAGCATCTGGCTATCTTTATGAGTTTACTCTGAAGGTCAGTTCCTCTATCCAGCCTACAGTTATATTGCTGATTGTCTTTGTATTAAGACTCTTCTTTAATGTTTCATTCAACTTATTCTAGACCTTTAGAATAGCCTATATTTAGCTGATCATATTTTTTCAGCTCTTCTTTATTTGCTTCTTGCCCTGGGTATGTGGTGATATTTTTAAATTTGTGCTTTTTGCTCATTGTTTCAACTCTACAAGAAAGTTTATTTTCCTTTGTTCTCTCTCTGGAAATCTTGACTCTGTTCTGTTTGTTTTTGTTTATCTTCTAAATTTTTTGACAATCCTTTCATTGCCTGTAGCTGCTTCTGCCTGGAAGGCAAATTCTGGGAGGAGTGTCACCCCAGAGAGGACCTTCCCAAATCAGTATTTCCCAACTAAAACAGTGCAAGGGATCCATCAAGGGGGCACGTACTGGCTCCAAAATGTCCTGGGGAGAGGCTCAAGAAGGACACCAAAAATCTCTTTGATAGTTTCCCAAAGTTGTGCTTTCCTCGCCTGTCTAGCAAATGAAACCTTTCAGCTTACTGATCCACACTGCCCTGAAGGTATCACTGTGTCTTTAAATCCCCACTGCCTCAACCCAGCCTGTATTAGGGTTGAAATAATGGTTGTTGATGCCTTTTTCTGGGACATGATGAAACAAAAGCTCAGAGCTGGGACCTAGGAATCAAACTTCACTAATCAAACCATATTAAGTGGACAGCCATGTCCACCTCTTTTCTTCACAAAGAGTATTTTTGTGTCTTTTGCTCTCTCCATCTAGCTAGCCATGGATTAGACCTCAAGGTGGCCTGCTATGAAAGTGGGGGATGGGTGCCAGTAGCTGTGATGCAGAGGGAGCAAATCACTGTTCTTTACTGTAGTCTATCAGCCACTTCCTTCGATTCTTCCCTGGATGCTGTACAGTGTTCTTCTGGTCTCAGGAATTCCAGAACAATGGTCTCAGTCATTTATTGCCTTTTCAACAGCCATTTTTGGTCAAACTGATGAGTCCCAGGGCACCTTACTCCAACATCTTTCCCAGAAGTGTTCTGATTGATTTTTTTTCCTGAATAAAAATTTACTATCCATGTGACATACACCTCACAGAGAATATTGCTGAAATATACTACTAACCAAATATTATAATTTCTGCTTTTGCAATTTACACAAAGTATGTTAATTATAATATCTAGGGAACCCTTAACATACAATATATAACAAATTGTTTTAATGTTAGTCATCATCCTGTACTTCTGACAGCTTGTATTATATTATCTCAAAGGAAAGCTACTTATAAATCTCATCTTCTACCAAATTAGTTCACCACTCAACTTTGCAAAAAGATAAAAAATAAGTAAAAGCTTTCCTGTAAGCCTTTGCCAATAGGAAATAGGTTAATGCATACATCTCTCAGGCAGTTATGAACTAAAAATAAACACCTAACATAAACCAGCACATCAGGAAGCCAAAATCTCCTTTTTAATTACAGAGTTCAATTACTCTCACCCTCTTAGTAAACTGTGAATCTGAATTAGAACCCCTTTCCCACATTGACATATAATACATAGTATTTAAAAAATATTTTTATTGACACAACAACATACAAACACAAACATTATTAACATACAAATATTTCATACATGGTATGCAATCAATGGCTCACAGTATCATCACATAGCTGTACATTCATCACTATGATCATTTTTAGAACATTTGCATCACTCCCGAAAAAGAAATCAAAACAAAAAATTTGTGCATACCATACTCCTTTCCCCTTTCTCTCATTGACCACTAGTATTTCTATCTACCCAATATATTTTAAGCTTTATTCCTCCTATTATTTGTTTATATTTTTAATCCATATTTTTTACTCATCTGTCCATACCCTAGATAAAGGGAACATCAGACTCAAGGTTTTCACAATCACACAGTCAAATTGTAAATGTTATATCTTCTACAATCATCTTCAAGAAACAAGGCTACAGTAGCGCGGCTTTACAGTTTCAGGTACTTCACTTTAGCCACTTAAATACACCATAAACTGAAAAGGGATCTCTTTATAAGCATAAGAATAACCTCCAGGATAACCTCTCTACTCTGTTTGAAATCTCTCAGCCATTGACACTTTATTTTTTCTCATTTCTCTCTTTCCCCTTTTGGTCAAGAAGGTTTTATCAATCCTGATGAGTCCCAGCTCATCCTGGGATTTCTGTCCCATGTTGCCAGGGAGATTCACACCCCTCGGAGTCATATACCACGTAAGAGGGCAGGGTATGGGTTCCCTAGCCATGTCAGCTTAGGGAGAGAGGTCACATCTGAGCAACAAAAGAGGTTCTCTGAGGGTGGCTCTTTGGCCTAATTTTAAGTAGGCTTTGTTTCATAGGGCTGACCCCAAGATCAGGGACTCAGCCTATTGATTTGGTTGTCCCCACTGCTTGTGAGAGTATCAGAAATTCTCCAAATCTGGAAGTTGAATCTTTTCCCCTTTCTCCCCATTCCTCTAAGGGGACTTTGAAAATACTTCTTTATTCATTGTCCAAATCTCTCTGGGATTTATTGGGGCATCACACTAACCTGGACAAACCAACAAAATCTCATGCCCTATTCAAGATTCCTTGTACTTAATGGTATTCAACTAAACTGACTACACAAGTTAAATTAGGAAATGCACTATTCAAAATATAAATTTTTTACCAAAATAAACATCTCTCCCTTTAGCCTCACGTAGAAGTTGAAGTTTTAAGATATGGACGATATCATTCTTTACCCAGTGTTCTGATATACCTTAGTCCTATCCAGAGCAGCTTCATTCAAATCTCTACTCAATGTCTGATCACTTTTTCAACTTTTTAAACCATTCCTGTGTGTGATACTGCTGACTTTCATAGCTTCAGAGCTCTGACTCTGAGTCTCAGGTGTCACATAAATACCCGAAGTTTCTGAGAAAGACCAGTTTATATACAGACAGCTCAGTATTTCAGAATTGAGAATTAACAATTACACCCCTGAATATCAACACATAGTATTCTTAACATTAATGTATGTTTGACAATGATACCATCAATAAATTGCTAATTTTTAACCAGAATTATTATAGGAGATTAAGAGAATAGATACAATACCATATGGAAATTATATATTTAAAAATAAAATAAAAATATATGATTGATTTTTATGCTTCAAGTATATATTTTACAGGCTAATAATCTTTTCTATCTTCTATGTAAGAGTAGTAAATGCTCAGCAACCTCTTTTCTGTAGATATATTGCTGTTTTCTATATTCCCTCATGTCATAAAAATGCTATGTTATAACAGTAATCATGCTTAACAGTCGTCCTTTATTTAATACCAAAAGGCCTCTGGTGATAATGTCAGGAAAGATGAGGGTACGGTTGAGCAAGTTTTAATATTTAATATTTGTGCTTAAGATTATAGATTACAAACTATATAATCTTCATGTCAATTATATTTTTTATGTTAAATATTCAGTAATATGGGATTCACTTTATAAGATCTAATGTTAAAATGTATATGTGTACTTGTGCATATTTTAAAGTAATAGGTTTGTGTTTAAATGGGAGGGAGGAACTAAGTACATAGGAAGACAGTTACCCTCAAATTTTCCTATGACAGTTGAAAATTTGTAAAGCAGTGTGCAATTAATGTGATTTCTATGGGTTTCCTAACTAGCAAAATACCAATCTCACTTCCCCCATTGAACTTTAGAATTGAACCATAAAGGGGAAAAAAATGAAGGCAATGCATACCTCATTACACAGACCTAAGAGGTAGTGATGTAGCAAAGGCTACAAAATTACTGTGGATCACCAGAGCCAATAGTTGCGGATGAAATAGGAATAGTTTATCAGAACCAGTCAGTTCAGGGAAGCAAAGGACTTAAATCAAAATGATAATAGAGATGCTAAAAGAAAATGTGCCATGGAAGAGCAATAGAAGACAAAAATACTGCTATGAAGGAAAAGGCCAGACATAATGAAATTCATACCTCAGTGATTATATGAAATTAGAAAAGTAGTCTCCAAATATGTAATAATGAGTATTTATATTCTTGTGTGCATAATTTTACAGGGAAACTGAGTAGGCAGAATGCTTAAACTTATTTTTTAATACAAATATTAACACATAAAGAATAAAGTTTGTAGTTTTCATTAAGCTTATTTTATAGGTTAAAGGGAAAAATATTTTATATTGGAAGAACTTGTTCTCTATGACATTCGATTTTCTCATCTATAAATGACAGCCCTGGGATAGATGCCTGTAATATTTTCTTCTGGTTTCAAATTTTATGAAACTTGGATTTCCACAAGAAACAAATATCTTTTTGTCCCCACAAGTATAGTCATTTGAAGTGTTTTACTTTGTAATTTACCAAAACCTTTAGTAATATTTGATTGTGATGTTGTATTGGATTGATTTCTCCTTTTTCTATGATTAATTACAGGTGAATTGTCTTAAATCTCAAGCTACATCTCTAAAATCTATTCATCTCATAAACTCATAAACTAATATATGTATAATATATAATATAAATATTTGTAATAATTTTTTATCAGTGTTCAGTTATTTGTAGGCCTGTCTCTGTACTTTGTACTCTATACAAAGTAAAGTTCAAATGCAATCACTGATATTTCATAGGTTATAAACTCAAAGACTGATAGATTCAATATTCAACAGAGAGGCTTTGTGTTTTTTAATAAACCAAAATATACTTTTCTTAACCTTTGTTTTGTGGAACGTTAGAGAAATGTGACTCTCCTCCTCAGTTAAAATTTGCAAACATAAATTATCATATTGATATAGCTATCAGCTGTCCCTTTTGATAATATTGTATAGATGAATATAAATAGCAGATTCATTTCATTTATGTCAACATTAGCAGAAAATAATATGACAGAGTGCAAGACTCCAGGGATTCATCTGACATTATTGAACAACCTCTTACCCTAGGAAATGCCTTTTACTGGGCCTGCTGCAGACACGTTACACAAAAGATCTACAGATGGTCTTTGAAAAATATGAGACATTGAACTATGAATTTCAGAAAAGATGTCCTAATGGGAATGCAAATAATTTTATCTTGAAATCTTAGTCAAAACCTGAAGAAATATTTTCTTTTGTATGGTTCTTTGAAAGGGCTTTTACGATGATCATTTTCAGCAATGCAAAATCCCTTGTGAAAAAAAAATCTCTGGACATAAAATACAAATTAACATTTTATTATTCAATTTAAAGGGCAGTGAAATATGAGGATAGTTTTAGCTTCCTGGGAAATGAACTTGAACAAAAGAAGCATAACGTGCCCATGAATATCATATATAGGCTTCTGTTTTTTAAAGGGACAAGTTTGTCAAAAGTTATATTCGAAAGACATTTTCTTTATTAAAATTGTTTTTCATTATTAAACGAATCTATTTCTCCTCTCTTTTTTGCATGAAATAATATTGAAGTAATAATTAAATATGGAATACATATAGAAGATAAAGACACAATAATTTTATATAACCTTATAATAATCCTTCAGTAAGTTATTTCAGTGAAGTGACATTTATTTTTCAGTAATTAAATAATAATAAAAATTAATAACTCCAGGGATATTTTTCAGTGGTTTCTTTGGTTAGATAATGGGCAAACATATTTAGGGATTATTGATGTGATATGCAAATGCCAAGGATATTAAAATGCTATAATCAGAGAACTAAGATGTATTTATTGTTCTTTAATAAGGTGATCTGTTGCTTTAGTTATAATTGCATATTTTTTCTTGAATAATTATTTTACGGAGACATAATCATCCAAAGTATACAATCAGTGGTTCACAGCATAATCATATAGCAATGCATCCATTATTATAATTAGGTTTTGAACATTTTCATTACAATAAAACAATAAAATAAGAATAAAAATAAAAACAAAAGTAAAAAGTAACTCCCATGATGTCCCATAACCCCCATGCCCTGTTTCTTTTTTAAACTCATCCATCCATGTACTGGATATAGGCAATGTCAATCACAAGGTTTTCACAATCACACAGTCATATCTTAAAAGCTCTATAGTTGTTCAATTATCTTTAAGAATCAAGACAATTAGATTATAGTTCAACGGTTTCAGGTATTTCCCTCTAGCTTTTCCAATACACCAAAATCTGAAAAGGGATATCTGTAAAGTACATAAGAATAACCTCCAGAATGACCTCTCAACATTATTTGAAATCTCCCAGCCACTGAAATTTTATTCTGATTCATTTCTTTTCCTCCTTTTGTTCAAGAAAGCAGGCTTTCTCAGTCTCACAATGTCAAGGCCAGATACATCCCTAGGAATCATGTCCCTTATTGCCAGGAAGATTTACACCCCTGGGAATCATGTCTCACATAGGAAGAGGGCAGTAAGATCACCTGCAGAGTTGGCTTAGAGACTTTATCTGAGCAACAAAAGAGGTTTCGGGGGGTAACTGTTAGGCATAATCATAAGTAAACTTAGCTTCTCCTTTGCAGGAATAAATTTCATGATGGCAAATCCCAAGATCAAGGGTCTGGCCCATCAAGTTGGCAAGGTCCCCATTGCTTGTGAAAATATCAAGTCTTCTCCAGGTGGGGAAGTTCAAGATTTCCATCTTTTACTCCAATCCCCTCAAGAGGACTTTGCAAATACTTTTTAATCTTCTGCCCAGATTACTCTGTAATATATCAGGATATCACACCAACCTGTACAAACTGACAAGATCTCACTCCCTATCCATGGTTCCATTAAATTATGGTGTTCGAATACGCTGAACATACAAGCTAAATTAGATAATGTGCAAACTAAAATATATATTTTGCACCAAATAAATATCTCTTCCTTTGGTCTCAAACAGAACTTGAAGTTTTAAAATATATTCATATCATCTTTTACCCTTTAGTTTTATTTACCTTAGTCCTAACCAGATTAGCCTCATTCATAGCTCTAATTCAAGTCTGATCACTTTTTTTGGCATTTTTGATGGTTGCTGTTTGGGGTAATGCTGACTTTCATAGCTACAGAACTTTGGCTCTAAATCTCAGGTATCACACAAATGCCCCAAGTCCCATGAAATGACCGGGTTTTATACAAGGAGCTCTAAATTTCTCAAAATGTAGAAATAACAGTTACAACTCTGGAGTAGATGTGACTGCTGGAAAACCTTACAATCGAGGAACTTTTACAATAGGCCTTATCCTGATAACCTATGCTCTTGATTTCAATTCTGAGTTTACACATTATAGTTAGACCATATTAATGAGGCATTATAATATTTGCCTTTCATTTCTGACTTATTTAACTCAACTTTCTGTCCTCAGGGTTCTTTCACCTAGTTGCAAGCCTTCTTGAAGCCACTCAGTTTCCATTGTACTTACACACCATGGTTCCCCCTTCCAGTCTTTAGTCCATGTACCCTTAGGTCACGTCCATCCATTGTAATTCATGAACACTGCCACTATTAACACCAATGTGCGAATGTCCACTTGTGTCAACGTTTTCAGTTCCTCCAATTATATACCTAACTACAGGGTTATATGATTATAAGGTAACCCCACTCCTAGCCTACTGCAGAGCCACCACACTGCCCTCCAGAAGGGCTGTACCATTCTGCTTCCCTATCAACAGTGAATAGGGACATCTCTTACATCTCTTTCTCCATGTTTCCTCCAACACTTGTATCTCTCTGTTCATTTTTAAACAGTTCTAGTCATACATCATACAGTCCAACCTAAGTAAAAAATCAACGGTACCTGATATAATCACATAGCCATGCTTTTACCACCACAGTCTATATGATGCATTTCATCACCATCATTGTTCACTCTAGGCATCACTAAATTATACCATCACAGTCTTTATCCTCTAACTTTCCTTCTGGTGTCATATGTGCCCTTAGCCCTCATCACGCAACTGTATGCACACTCAGCTTTGTTCTACATGCTTACAATTTTGTGCTACCATTAGGTAGCATTGTACTATCCATTTCTGGGTCTTTACAATCAGTCAGTCCTGTTGAACATTCTCTACTCCTTCATCATCAAATGCACAATCTCTACCCTCTCTATCTCCTGATAACATGTGTTCTCAACTTTAGTAATTGTGTATTTTGAAATAGAAAATTTCAAAAGGAATTCTTAATAATTTGTGGTATGGAAAGTAAATCAGCAACAAAAATTGTTGTTCCCTGGGGAGCAGTTTGTTTTACAATTTCTCATATTTGTTATAATTTCATTACTACCAACAAATATTCTTTTCATTCCCACTAGTACAAATATCATTTCTACCCCAAATTCCACCACCACCACCACAGAAATTTCTATTTCTATAGTTATGTATGAAAATATGTGCCAAACCTGGGCTAAGTGACAAAATGAATTACCTAACTGAGACTTCATAGAAGTCCTGTGTAATAGAGTCTACTTTTAATTATTTATTATAAAACAAGCATAATTGTATGAAACCAATATAAAAGAAATGCAAAACTCCCAGGGTCCAAGGTCATCTGAATGAGTGTAGACAATATTTTAGGACCCATAATATTCAAATTTTGCATTGTAGGTTGCATAGTATTACTCTGAGTGCTGCTTCCATTACAAATAGTAGAATACTAACAACATGGAAAGATCTGAAAATAGAAAGTTTGCAGAGAAGTGGGACAAAGTGGGCACACCCCAATCATCATTTGGAGCTCAGAGGTGCTCATTCACCTGAAACGGGATTTGAATAATTCCATTTAGAATTCCTCCTAGAGAATGTTACTAATTTTATTCAGAGAAAAAGAATTATTTTCAGTTTGTGCTAAGGAGCCAGTGTATAAGAAAATCATAGGAAAAATCAGCTTGAGTATAAGATAATGTGATATTAAATTATTAATATAATGAATCTGAGTCTTGAGTGTTTTTGTTTCACTGAAATTTATAACTTTAAATATGAAATTAATCCATGGAGAGAGAGTTGAGCAAATGCTCTCTATAAAATTTGCCATTGTAAAGTGTAGGTTGAACTCTACTGTGACCTAGATTTCAATCAAAATGCAGTAGGAGGAAAAATGTCTGTGAATTATGGTAAAAATAAATTTTATTTTGAGCAATATTAGTTTCTTTTCAGTGATCTTCTTTGACATTTAATAGATTTTTCAGTCATGCACAAATGGATGAAGAATGTAACTGGAATGAAAGTATAATACTTTTTGGCACCAAATGAAACATTAACCCATGCCAAGGAGAGCCTCTGTATGTGTCCATTTCACCCATGAATGCTTCAGGCTCTCTAGACCTAATGTGGAGGGAAGCAGAGCAATGGCTGGTCTCCTGGGGAGCTCACATTGCATACTAGGGCTGAGAGGTTGCTGGTGAAATGATGTACTGCTGAGTTCTGCACTCAAATAAGTTGACTTTATCCTTTAGGAAAAGGGCTTTCAACTTGCCACACTTTGGGAAAATAAACTTGAACAACCATATTTTCATAGATGCTGCTGCTCCAAAATAAACTTACTCTCATACTTTAGTCCTAAGTGCTTTTAAAAGTAATAATAGAGTTTATATCTTTTTTTAAGTTTGGGAAGTTTTGTAAGCCTATAAAAATGTATAAAATAGTGTAATGACTATTCATTTTGCCAATCAGCAAAATTTAATATTTTGCCATAATTTCATCAAATTTTTTTGAAGTAGACAAGAAAACAGTTGAAGCCTCTTAAAACTCCTCCTTTGTATCCCTTTTTATTCCAATTTCTGAAGACATAATCACAATCTCATGTGTATGTATATATTGTTTTGTGTTATTAAATATGTTCTAAATGATGACTTGCTATATTCATCGTTTGATTACTTATTTTGCTCATTATTATTGCTTAAGATTCATCCCCTTTTATATTGGCAGTTTTAATTTATTTTTACTATTTGTAGTTTTCTTTTACTAGAATATGAGATTTTACTTATTCTTTTAGCATTGCACAGTTTAGAGTGTCCTGCATTTTTTTTCTATAAAAAACTTGCTTCAGTGAAATTTTTCATACAGTATTTTTTGGATACACTTTTAATTGTTTTAAATATATATATATATACACACACACACACACACATACAAGGTGTGTATAATCTTCATCTTGGTCATTCCATAATATATTATTCCATATATTATTGTATGGAATATTATATGGACCAAGATAAAGATTATGTTAATCCTCTATGTGCTAAAAATCATGACTTCCAAAATTTCTAAAGAAAACAACCCGTCTTATGAATAATACCAAAAGTAATGCATATTTAATAGTTTTTAAATTAATGTTATGATTATCACCTTAAAAATGCAATAATACTTCTCTGGTGTATATCAAATATGTGTTCACCAAATCACTATTGTTTCTTCAGATGCCTCACCATAATTGAGGAATATATCCATAGTAATTAATAATGTGAAGGAGAGAGCAAGAGCAAGAACTAGAGTAAAAGAAAGAGAGAGGAGGGAGTGACATAAGAGAGAGGGAAACAAAGAGTTAGGAGGCTTAATTCATCCTATTGTTCCTGAAATGGCAATGCTATTAAAACTGCTGACTTAATGCCCAATTTTTATACTTACTTCTCTCTATCTTTGGGTGATGGAGCAAAGAGAACTTTAATACATATGTGCTTAAAGGAAGAAAATTTGTTTTAACTCTTAAAAGTCACTGATGCAAATGCTCACTAATATTAAGGAATCCAGTCATTGAACCCTCTAGAACTGTGATTGATTATCCAATCATATATCAGAATTTCAGTTACGTAGGCGATATTAGAAATACTCTCAAATGGCAATGCCATAATAATGAGAGTAGCACTGGCTAGAAGTACTATTTTAATATCCAAGCTAGCTCTTCTTTCATGGACAGTTAACTTTTTATTCATAATTATCATAAAATGATAGTCAAGTCTGCAAGGAAGAAAACATCACATCCAATAGATCACTTTTCTGTAGCTTATAAAATTATTTGCATTTAATATAATTAGAATATAGTATTAGGTAGCAACTTATTGTAACATTAGTGATCCTGTATCACTTTTAATTAATAATATATCTTGGTAAATATCAGGCATTTCTCTGGTAGTACTAACTACAGGTAGAGAGTCTATTCTATCCCTTTGTTATATATAATATTATAGAATATATAATATTTTTTGTCAACCTATTTCTTTATGCAAGAGGTTTATTGTAGAAAATGCCTGTGAAGGATAAAGGGGAAGGAGCTGGAGAAGGCAGAGAGAGGCTTTGAAGGAGGAAGCTCTGGCACCTGTAAAGGAGAAGGGTAAGGAAGGAGTAGGAAGAGTCTCAGACTGCAGTGCAATTCCAAGAAAGTTTGGGCCAGGCCAATGAAGATCCTCAAGACATAGTACCTTTAGAGGCATCTGGGTCTCACAGGAAGGGGATTACATGTGCTCAGTCACTTCTGACAGCAGCTCAAGAGAAGGTTGGCTTTGGCTGCCAAGTGATGGTGAAGCCAGAAGGGCAGCAGCTTGTAGTAACAAGGGGTCTGGACAGTACATGGTCATGGCCCCCACAATTAGGCACAAGCAATGTCACTTGTATCTAATGTGGTCCTGATTGAGGTCAATGAATGTATGCCATAACCAACAGCATCTGTAGGGACTCCAGGCAGGTGAGCGCATACCTCTGGGGGTCCAGCATCTTCTGGGTGAATTTCTTCATATCCCTGAGGCTCTTTGGGGAGAATATCCTGCTGCACAGAAGCCCTGGTACTGTTGGTGGGGCAGGAGGAAACTGTACTAGGCAGATCTTTGCAAAAGGTCCAGCCAGCACTTGTCCTGTGGCTGCTTTTCGCATCCCAACCCCAATTTATTTTTCTTTAGTGCAAAATGCTACTGACATATGCCTTTCTGGAACAGATTATCTTTTCTTACAATTTCCTCAGGTAATTGCCATGAGTGTTGTACTCGCCTAAAACAGATTTACACTACAGAGTTCTGAAAATAAGATCTGGTTTTGTTGTCTTAAGAAAATAGCATCAGAAATGAATGCATGAAGATAAATTTTAAAGATTCATTCCTCATATATGAAAATCAACGGACATCGGCTGGATAAATCCTTTTAATTTAAATGTGATATATTAAATGATGACATAATTTAAGATAATTTTTATTGTGTCTACTAATGTTAATAAAATTATCTATTACTTATAGAATCTGCAATTTGAAGTGGAAGTTATTATTCCAGATAAAATTAAAATTCAGATAGAAAATTTCTTCTAGTCATTCTTGACTATATACCATGAATATTTTTAATGTTTTTTGAAATTTTTAATTTAATTTAATAAGAAATCTACAGCAGAGGTTAACAATTATGGTTCTTGATATTCTGAAAACATGGAATTTTCTTCTTAAGATGCAGAAGAGTCTTAATCACACAAAGCACAAAATGCCCGTATTCTTTGGGATCATGATTCTTCCTACGATGTCAATACTGGGTTTTGTGAGATCATGTTGGGAGGAAGGTTGGAAACAAGCAAGCCAGCTCATTTTTACTCAGCAAATGGATTTAACAGCAAGGTAAGGAATGAGAGAGAGCATTCCTCAGCATCCTTTAAGCTCTCAGTTTGCAAAAGTTTTCCTTCCCTCAAAGTGATCTTCATTCGTTTATTTTACTCTCCCTTGGAAAAATACCTAGACTTATCTCCTTATATGGAATGAAACTGCTTGTCATGGTTCTTCAAAATTCAGACCATGATATAATTATGAATATATATATATATATATATATATATATATATGGACTTATCTGGGCAAGTTAGAAACAGAATCAGGTTAAATAAATTAGATGAGTGGAGGGAAAAGCAATTTGCCTTTGCAAATATAACATGGCAGATGAGGTTTGGGTGATCACTTTTGTGGTATGTTCTATGCTGTTTCCAGTAGCTGCTCTTTCATTGTTTCGGTCTTTGTTTCCCTATAGAAGATCTGAATATTGAGCTTGTCTGAAGTTTTAGGGTAAAATTAGAAATACCTTATTGTATCTGTTTGTATTTAGTGACTTTCAATTGACAGTTATTTCCCTGCTCACTTTTTTGCTTTCACAATAAAATAATTCAGAGAAAATGTAACTTTTTTTTATCATCCCAGACATGCATCTCTAGGAAAAATAAAACTAGAGTACTACTACAGTATTTATGGAATGAACAAAGGACTCAATAGTTGTTTTTATTGCTTCTTATTTAGAATTGCTAGTATAACTCAAAGATAGCCCTATCACCCTTGAGAAATAGACTCATTCTAAAGACATGCTATAATAATAAAGCATTGTAATATGTGTTAAACCATCCACATAATCACAGTCCAATCCTTTTTATCTTATATAGCATAAAACAGAAAGTATGAGTAAAGGTATCATCTGAAAACCAGATTTACATTAGCTCTAAAATTGCAAATGCAAATAAGACTAAATCACCATACAGTATTACTTCCCTGTGCTTTATTCAACATATTATATTTTCCAACTTCTAAAAACAGCATTGCGTGTTAAAAATTGGAAGAATCTCAGAAACTGTTTCCTCAGGTGTAAAAATCAGTCAAACAAAAGCTTAGCTCTTAAAAGTTCTCAGGGACTGTGGGCTTATGAGTGGAGCTTCATTTTAACTTTTGTTCTTTGCTATCCATAAAACAAGGGTATGCTATATTTAGAAGTCCTTGGAAACAACATAAAAATTTGAAATGTAAACATTTCAAAATTATGCATATCCCTCAAATCTTACTGACCTTTTATCAGAATGTAATATTTTAAAATTTATTTTTCAATATGCAGAAATCAGTTACTAAAAATCATGGATTCCCCACATCATCCTTCAGATTACAACATAAGTAAGGGCATACATTTAGAAGATTGTTGCACAAAATTTGGAAAATTTCCATTTTGTGGTAGTTACTTGGTCTATAACAGCCTGTCCAACTGGACTCTCTGCATTGATGGAAATGTACTGTTCAATATGGTAGCCACTAGCCACATGTGGCTATTGATTTCTTGAATGTACTATGACAGGATTTTTATTTTATTTCATTTTAATTTTAATAGCCACAAACTCATGGCTTCTCATGATTAACATGGTTTGTATTGTGTTTTTGACAAAGTTGATCAGTTTTTGCATAGCTCACATGATTTCCCATTATTTTTCAGATTAAAAGTTTCATATCTGTTAAGAAGTAACATTAAAATCTAACATTCTGCCTGTATCATTTGGATTTTTATTATATAGCTAACATATTTCAGTAATTCATATAAAACATAGTTGTGCAAAAGTTGTCTCAATAGCATTCTTGTTGTCACTTAAAATCTTCCTTTGAAGCCAGCCATAGTGGCTTCATACAGCCTGCAAGATTCATGTCAAAAGCAAATCATTTGTGGTTGTCTATGTTATCCTGTGAGCTTTCAGTTCTTCTCAAAATAGATTTTTACACTGTAGGATTAAAAAAATGAAGGCAAGGAGAGTCATGTTCTATGGCTATCTTGAGTCAGGAACACCTCAGCAATAATGCAGTTGGAAAAAAGGGAGAAACTGTCATAGGAAACTTCAGAAAGAATCATTTTGTGACAGGATGCTGTGATGTGCATTGTGACTGCCTCAGGGATTGTGTTGTGTTTAAGGATAAGGAAGAAGAAAACTTGTGGCAAGTCACTATACTCAGGAACTTTGAAAAGAATTATTAATAAGTGTCTTTAAAATTCATATATACATGACTGTTTTCCAAATTCAACACAAGTTCAAGATATTGTGCCACATTTTTGTTGTTGTTTCTCCATCACATACACATTTATGCATCAATTCCAGTGTTAGTTTCAGAATTCCTTAGAATTTAAAAGGAAACCAAAATACAATGTATGGAAATTATTTTATGCTGAAATATTGCTTCAACTTTTTCCCAACACTTAGTCATAGAGTATTTATTTATAATACATATTCTGTTGTAAAGTATCTCCATATTTAAATTATGTATGATTTCAACCAGAAAGATAATTAAGAGGTTGGGGGCGGTATTACTAGTATAATGAAAATGGTAAATGAAAACGAAAGAAAAATCTTTGAGGGCAAAATAAGGAAGTAAGATATATGCATGTATCCCAGTTGACATTTATGTGCTGCCGATTTCTTTTCATTATGGGAATTTGAAGGGAAAATAGTCTAAGTAAGAAAGCAAGTACAGTGATAAAGACCTCAAAATATCCTCCCTCAAACTCTGCCCCTTACATTCCCTCTCTCCTTTTTTTCTCTGCATATCTCTTTATGGTTTAACAACTAGCTCATGTGTCTGCTGTGCACATTTAAATTTACTCACCTTAGTGGTAACCAATAGTTTTATTAACAATCTGAGTTACCATGACCCTGTAAAATACCAGAAGGAAGATAGTCTTACACTAATGAAACACAAATAACGTTCAAAGTAGTCTCCACTTTTCAGCTTCCATATTTGCTTTGAGTAATAGACAACATGATGTTTAATAATCCTTATATTTTATGTTTTCAGAACTTGCCATCTAGAAATAAAGGTTGTGGATCAGTTCTTTTCTGGTAAAAAAGAGGATATAACTTGAAAAAATGATTCATATGCAAACATGAGATTGCCTATTGGAAGCCTGAAAAGTATGGATCTATTTATATAATTTTATACAACAACATGATTTTTAAAAAATATCTGGAATTGACATACTGTTTGAATTTACTATTTGGATTTATTGTTTATACACCATGTATGTACCAGCAGAGAATAATCTAGAGGCCAAGCCTTAAGTCATAACAGGTACCAAAATAAGGACTGTAAAACATAAGACAATCAGTGTACCCGTGTGGAATGAGGGCTCATTTGTTTAGCATCTCACCTAAATAATGGAGTTGAATTAGACAACCCATAAATTCCTACGCACTGCTTTTTAAAGAATCTTATCTGTTACTATATCATAGGGTTTCATGAAATTAAAGGAATAGATATTTGCACACTTTTTAGCGGTAAAATGCATATTACACATATTTGGTGCCATGTGACATTTACTGTT
The DNA here is from genome assembly GCA_004026745.1 of Myrmecophaga tridactyla. NCBI lineage: Eukaryota > Metazoa > Chordata > Mammalia > Pilosa > Myrmecophagidae > Myrmecophaga > Myrmecophaga tridactyla. Next base: position 28,080 of record PVIY010025033.1, read on the forward strand.
ATTAAGATTATTTCTCCTTGGAAATATTCAGAAAGAGTACATACAAATGCTTTATACTTTGTTGTTTCCACTCAGTTATCAAAAGACAAAACAAGATTAAATTATAACTATGTTACAAATATTGAAGGCACACAAGAATGATTTTTTTTAATAACACAGTTCCATAGGTAATGTAATGCACTGGAAATCCAGTGACTTCTGCAACCAATTTATAATTTTAAATTAATGTATTATGATGACTCTTGTTGGGTTAGATACAAATCATGCTATGTATCTTTATGTTTTAGGGATTAGGTAAAATAAAAATGTATCTAGGTGGACTTGATATTTAATAAAAATATAGGATATTAAATCATCTTTTTGTTTTCCCTCTCCCAATCATTTCTTCTCCATATTACAGAAAAATGTACTTGATCTTCAGAGTCTTAAAGGAAATGAGATATGCTATCTCTGGGAGGGAATTAACAGTGCAGAATGTTGACAGAATGGCCAAGTTTTTACCCATTTTGGTTTTCTTGGTCACAACCAAAATTACCCATTTTAGTTTTCTTTGTCACAACCTTCTTTTGCAAGATTTAGCCCTCATCCCCAAATAATCCCAGATTCTGGGAGTCCAGGAGATGTCTCCTCCACCTCTTAACAGATCTAGGCAGCTGTCAAGCACTTGTCCTATTCTCCCTTCTGCCCCAGCCACTGGTTAGAGCCTCAGTATTGAGCACAGCTGCCACTTCTCTTGGGTACCATCCCTCCTCACTGTGCATGCCCTACACTCTTGCATGCCAGGATCATTCAATTTCCTGGCAAAGAGAGAGAGAATTTTACAGAAATCATTCAGTTGGATTAAACCACAGAGCATTGATTTATTGACCACATCCTCTGTTTCCCTAAGCCCATCTGAGGCACAACTCAACACACTCTATACCTTTGCTCAGACTCACTTTTCCTACCAGTAAGTAGATATGTTACTGAGTCTAGCTTCTCATATCTCATACCTTGTTAGGGTTAATCTAGTTTGTTAGCTTTTCTGTATTAATTTTCATACTATCATCTCCATTTCTTTTTTCAAAAAAAGAAAATAAAAGAAAATGGCTGAAATTCTGATTGGAATTGCAGTGACATTACAGATCAATTTGGGAAGAATTGCCATCATAATGACATTGAGACTTCCAAATAAGCGAAACTGATATAACTCTCCATTTATGTAGGGCTCTATTATTTTTTCTGATCAACAATTTATAGTTTTCAGCATACAGATATTGCATATATTGTGTTATATTTATCTGTAAGTATTTCATGATTTTTGATTCTCTAATAAAATTTATCTTTTTTAACTTTCAATTTCCAACTGTCTTTGCTAGAATATAACAATTTATTTTTATATATTATCCTTATGAGACTTTGTTAAACTTATCTTAGCTCTGCTATCCTTACTGTAGATTATTCAGTATTTCTATGTAATCACTAAGATCAACTGCAAGTAAAATGAGCTTTATTTCTTCCTTTCTAATATTTATGCTATTTCTTTCATTATTGCACTTGCCAGAGGTTTGTGGTAAAATTTTTAACAGCAGACTTAACTTAAAAAAAAAAAAAAAACACTCATGTTATCTGTTTTTTTTTTGTAATTTCTGCCTTTCAAAGAATTTGTCAATTTTATCTAAGTAAAAAAAAATGTATTAGCATATTAGTTTATAATTCTCCTTTTTATCCTTTAAATACCTGTAAGATCTGTAATGTCTACTTCTTTTATTCTATTAGTAATGTGTTTTTTTTTTCTTGATCAGTTTGGCTAGAGGTTTGTCAATTTTATTAAACTTTTCAAGAATTAACTTCCATTTGCATGATTTTTCTAACTATTTAAATTTATTTAATTTTCTCATTTCCTAATCTTTATTATTTTCTCCTTGCTTTGGATTTACTATTCTCTTTTTTTCTCTAGAGTCTTCACATAGATACTTAGGTAATTAATTCAAAACCATTATTATTTTCTAACATGGGTATATCATGTCATATATTTCACTATTTATACTATTTTATCTGTGTCCCATGAGTTTTGATGTATTATGTTTCATTTATGTTTAATTCAAATATTTTCTTATTTTCCTTTGACTTCCTCTTTGATTATTTAGAAGGGCATTATTTAATTTCCAAATACTTGACAGATTTTCCAGGTATATTTCACTTGATTATTTCTAGTTAAACTCCATTTTATTCAGAGACTAAATTCTGTATGATTTTAGTTCTTTTAAGTTTGAGATTGTTTCATGGTCCATGATCTAGCGTCATTAATGTTTCGTATGTAGTTTGAAAGTAATGTGTAATCAGATGTTATTGGGTAGAGGGTATTCTGTAAATGGCAATTAGGACAAGTTGTTTGATAGTGTAATACTGCCCATGTATATGAATGTTATACTCTACTTTTCTATGAATTATGATTCTCCTCTTAGTTCATCAGTTTTGATCTCATGTATTTTGGAATTCTGTTGTTGGGTGCTGGCACAATTAGGATCCTTATATCTTCTTAATGAACTGACCCCTTTCTCTATATCACCAGTAATATTTCTTGTTCTTGAAGCTTTTTTTTTTTGCTTTACCAATAATATAGAACTCCACATTTCTTCTAATTAGTGTTTGCATGTGGTTATGGGGGCTGAATTGTGTCCCCAAAAAGGCATGTCCTAGTCCTAATTCCCAAGCCTGTGAATGTGAAAATATTCCAATTAGGATCCTTGGCAGGCAGAAGAAATTTGGACAAGTTATTAAGTATCAGAGAAACGGGGAAAAAAAGATGACCAAGTAGCAGAGGCAGATGGAATATGCCACCTAGAATCAAGGGAAACCATTTTGCCAGCCATACACCAGAAGTCAGAGGAGAGGCATGGAATGGTTTCTCCCCTTTAAGAGGAATAGCTGGGATGACACCTTAATTTCAGACTTGTAGCTTCAAGAACCAGGAGATGATAAATATCTGTTGCTTAAGTCAACTATTTGGTGGTCCATTGTTACAGCATCCCTGGCTAACTGAGACAGGTTGCTATGCTATTCTCCAACTTTTTAGTTTTAATTTATTGTGATCTTTATTGTGTGTTTCTTGTATCACACAACTAGGTCTTGCTTTTTCATCTTTGTCTTTTAATTGGGATGTAAAGACTACTTTTATTTAATGCAATCGTTGCTATGATTTAACATAAATCTAACATCTTGTGAATTGTTTTCATTTTACCCATTTGTAGTTTGTTACCTTTTTTCCTTTTGCTTCTTTCTTTTATATTAACTGTGTATTTACATCATGATGTCTATGTCTATTATTAGCTTATTGAATACAATTATTTAATCACTTTTTAGTTCTCAAGAGTTTAAAACATACATCTTTAACTTATCAAAATATGCTTTCAACATAATATATGCTGAAATTAAAAAGTCTTCATTCTCATAATATGTCATACTACTATGAATGAGGGTATATATACATCATCTCTATCATTCTATGTTAATTAGGTCTGAAGAATGATTTTTAAATCACCTGCTTAGTAATGTGATGTCTGTGATAAATTACAGCATCTTTAATTACTTTTCAGTAAAAATTTGTACTTTGAAATAGTTTGAAGAATAACCTAATGTCTCTTCCTCTTGCAATATAATTATGAACATTTCATTGGTTTTTACTTTTCAAATTTGTAAAAATTTTTTGCAAAACAATGTAGTTTTCATCTTTTTTTTTTTTTTCACATTTCTAACACCAACATTATATGCTTCTTGTTGGGATGAATTCACCTACCACACTCATTTCAACTTACGAAGAGTACATGTGGGGAGTCTGGATGAAAATTACCAAGATGACTTTTTGCATTTCTCTTGTGCAAGTTTTTTTTTTTTTTAATGAATAGAAAAGTACTCCCTGGGGCTCAGAGAATATTTGCTTTGAGAACACAAAGTTTCCAATGTATTTCTGTTTCCTTGACAATGTGGGTAGATTTATATATTTTCAGTTTTTTTCCAAATTCTAAAACCAAAATAATTTTTATTTTGCTTCATCTCCCAAATTTTCTAATAAAAATTATTATATAATACCATTAAATACCATGAAACCATTTTAAAGGCCTGATGTACAGATTATGGGGAAAAAACTTATATTTTGGTTGAACTTTATATATTTCTGAATACCTACTTCCACTGATTCCTTACTTTTGCTGATTCCTTGACACCATTAGTTGTATTCCAGACTGGTTTTTCTATTTTTCTCTAGAATAAGTACTACTTACCTACTTACCATGATATTTTAAAATTAATTTTCCCTGATTTATGAATTTTCATACCTCTGGATCTATTGATTTCCTGTTTTTAATTGTATCAACTACTTCAAATTATTGTTTAAATACTTTTGAATATTAATTCAGTATTCTTATTGTTCCTTCAGAAAATCATAAAAGTTAGCATCGTGGTAGAATTCTCACCTGCCATGCGGGAGGCCCGGGTTCAATTCCCAGCCCATGCACTTTGCAAACAAACAAGCAAAGAAAGAAATGAAAAACAAAACCAAACAAAAATAAAAAATTCAACAAATGGTGCTGCAGTAAGGGGATACTCACATGGAAAAAGAATGAAATGTGACCCCCACCATAGAGCATACAAAGAAAAAAAGTCAGTATCAAATGCCTGTGTGTCATTAATAATACTTTCGCTTATACTGGGCTAAGTTTCAGATCTTACTACGACAGCCCTTTCTACATTGCTCCCATTAGAATGACATGTTACCACTCATTCGGCTTAAGTTATTCCAGTCTGTTTATTTATCCTTCCTACATGCTTCTATATACTTACTTGTTAGCAAATCACATTTTTGAGTGAGACAATTATTCTTTTGTTTGAACTCTTATACTTCAGAAGGAAATGTACAAACATATCACCAATCAGGTTTGGCTATCATACACACATACAAATGTATCAATATAAATATTCTTTCTGTATAATATTAGAAAAATGGTTTCTGAACAATATGAATTGTGTAATATATGCTTTATATATGTTATATAAATATAATAGTGCCTGTATAATATCTTGCTGATCCCTCCTGGAAAATATGAAGAAGTTAAAAAATGGATGACAGAGATGAGAAAAAATGATCCCCAATTAACCTTTGGCTGCAAATTGCAGACTGAACAAATGATGCATTCTTGTCTTTCAATAATTGATACTGTTCTTTGCATTTCTATTTCCTGGAATTTTTACTTGATTCCATTGCAGAAAGTTAGGCATGAGGCATCAAAAGCTGTAGGATTTTTCTAGCAGTATATCATGGGTTTAGATGATAAAATTTTAATTCCAATATTATAAAGCTGATAAAGTTTATCAATCAATATTAAGCAAGAATAACATCTAAATACCTGAAGAAGGTATATTTCATTATATCTAGATATTATAAAATGATTTGTCAATCACATTTTCTGTACCTTATGAAATAGCGAAAATGTATATGAGAATGTCTAAGAGAAATCTGGGATGATTTTCTCAGGTATCTTCGAACCAAGTCATATTCATATAACGTAAGGAGAGGTTCTTCTCCAATGGACTTCTTATCTAATATAAATATAAAAGTGATTGCTATATTTTGAATGAGAATATAGAATTTTAGTAAAACCTTAGGCAACATATACATTCATAGTAGCAAATAATAGTTTTAAAATTGAGTTCACTCTTCAAATCATGCAGTGTAGCCAAATGAGGATTTTTTTTTTATTCTCCTACATATGCTTGACTCTGTCCTCCATCCTGTGGTAGAGCCTAAGGAAAAATATAAACCCATGATCATATATGCTCTACCTCTAGCCATCTTTATGCTGTTCTATCTACAGTTTTTTTCCCCAATGTTCCTCAAGCTAAGTACTTGTATTGTCTGTGATTTCATTTAGGTTATGACCTAAAAATATATATCCATATTCTGCATAATCTGGAAAACCAACCTTAGAAGTGTATAGTTCTATATGATTTTCATGGTCCAATTTTTCATCTGCTTAGTGACTAATGTGCCACTTTAATCATTATACAGCAATGTGAGTATAGTAGAGGAAGACTTAATGCATAAAATATGAAAGAAGTGGAGGCTAAATAACAATAGAACACACTGTAGCAATGAGTTCTGCAATGTTTAAAATAGGTAATGCTCATAAAAGAATTGTCATCAAAAAGTCAATGCTGTTATAGTAGTGAACACCGCAAAACATCACTTTGTTGCTGTCAGAATCATATTTAAATTGCAAATTAGATTTTCATTACAGAAAAAATAGTATAATCTATTTTGTTTAGTTTATTTAAATCAGATGCCTTTAATTTCAATATTATAGGTTTCCTAACATTTTGCATTAAATTTTAACCGTTTTATATTTTAAGAGCGATAAGTTTGATGAATTTGTACCTGTTTTGTGCCTATTTAAGTTGCATTATAAAAGTCTGTTTTATATTAGTACTGAAAACCTCTGAATTATTCTTTTACATGATGCATATATATTAGTCAGCATTAGGTTGTTGAAAAACAATGTTTGGGGCGGCTGCCGTGGCTCAGCAGGCAGAGCTCTGACCTGCCGTGCAGGAGGTCTGGAGTTCGATCCCTGGTGCCTCCTGCCCATATGCAAATTTAAAAAAAAAAAAAAAAAGAAAAACAATGTTTGTAGTTTCCCAGAGATAAGAATTTAACAAGTAAAATAAAAATAATTAATGGAAGTAGAAAGAACAAAATGCAAGAATTAAAAAAATAGATGAAATGTTGTCTGTTCAACTCAGCCCCTCTACCTGCAACTCTCCCTTCCTTTTATAAACTGTTTTTTTACCATTCTGTCTTCATGGGAAATGCGACTAATGTGTGGGATTCTTATAGAACATCACAACATGGTAATATTGGATTGTTCTAAGCATGGACTCTTGACCAAAAGGTCAGTGAATTCCTTCTCTGTCACTTTCTCTTTTTTGTCTTTTAAAAAATATTTATTTGTTTATTATTGATATATATTATATATTTACATACCATGTAATCATCCAAAGTGTACAATCAATAGTTCACAATATCATCATATAGCTATGCACTTTTCATCACAGTTGACTTTTTTCTCTTTTTTGTGAAAAATAGCATATATACAAAAAATCAATAAGTTTTAAAGCACATTGCAACAATTAATTGTAGGGCAGATTTCAGAGTTTGGTATGGGTTGCAATTCCACAATTTTAGGTTTTTACTTCTAGCTGCTTGAAGGTACTGGAATCTAAAAGAAATGTCAATATAATGTTTCAGCAAATATACTCGTTTGTTAAACCCTTTCTTCTCTGTATAACTCCACCATCACATTTGCTCTTTCTCCCACTCTTTAGAAGTATTTGGGCTAGCCCATTCTAACCTTTTCATTGTGGAACTAGTTGACGTTCTTGGAGAGGCTGGCACCCCGGCCTTTCAGGTCTTATTTGGTTCAGGGACCCATTGGAGGTTGTAGTTTTCTAGAAAGTTACCCTAGTGCATAGAATCTTTGTATAATCTTATATAATGCCCTAGCTGTTCTTTAGGATCAGCAGGCATGGTTTTGGTTGGGGTTTGGTAAATTATGGCAACGTTTAACTAACATTGTATTTGATACTATGACAAGAAGAATGTTTGACTAAAGCTTACATGAGACTGATGTCCAGAGTAGCCTCTTAACTATTTGAAATCCCTGAGCCACTGATACTTATTTGTATACTTCTTTCCCCTCTTTAGTTCAGGATGGCATTGTTTATCCTACAGTGCCAGGGCTGAACTCATCCCAGGAAGTCATCTCCTATGATGCCAGGGAGACTTTCACCCATGGATATCATGTTCCACATAGGAAGGAGGGCAATGGTTTCACTTGCAAGGTTGGGTTTAGGGTGAGAGAGAGGCCACATCTGAGCAACAAAAGAGGTCCTCTGGAAGTAGCTCTTAGGCATGCTTATGGGTAGGTGAAGCTTCTCCACTACATACATAAGCTTCACAAGAGCATCTGGGACTTCTGTATGGAGGTAGAGCTGTCCAATCTCTTGAGTGCTGAAAATATAATAAGCCAACCTATATTAGAAACTATATTTGCTACATTGTGGAGTAAAGTAGTCCTGCAACAGAGAGGGATGGAGAAAGGAGAAGATAAAGAGAATGAGAATGAGTCCAGCACTCAGAATAAAGCCAGAGCTCAGAGACAATCACATATCATTGATAGAGTCATGATGTTGTTTTTGAGTTCCTATTCCATGTGGGACCTGTGGCACCATTCCGTCCTTCCTACAGCACAGTCATTAGGCACTTCTTTGTATTCTAGGAATTAACCCAGTATCCTTTCTTCACTTCCCCTTTATGTTTTAAGAAGATTGAATTGGGTTTCTATCATTTGAGATCAAAACAATACTAACTAGTAAAGTAGTTAAGGATATCTCCTCTTCACCACTAGTAAAACTGGGGGCTTATCCATAGGATATGAATTTGTCTTGTTAACTGAGAATTGACGGTGCTTCACATAGCTCCATGAAGCTCAAGTCTAAACTTTTTTCAGTGTTTAAATGTGACACTGGTTTTCTAGGCAAATTCACTTGGCTCAATATTATTAAAAGTCTCAATAGCTTCCATTTTCAGAGGAAAAGAATCTCCAATTTTCTTAATTGCCGATTGTTCTAGTTTGCTAGCTGCCAGAATGCAATATAACAGAAACAGAATGGCTTTTTAAAAGGGAAATTTAATGAGTTGCTAGTGTACAGTTCTAAGGCCGAGAAAATGACCCAATTAAAACAAGTCTAAAGAAATGTCCAATCAAAGGCATCCAGGAAAAGATACCTTGGTTCAAGGAGGCCAATGAAGTTCAGGGTTTCTCTCTCAAGTGAGAAGGCGCTTGGCGAACACAGTCAGGGCTTCTCTCTCGGCTGGAAGGGCACATGGCGAATACGGCGTCAATCTGCTAACTTTCTCTCCTGGCTTCTGGTTTCATGAAGCTCCCCGGGAGGCGTCTTCCTTCTTTATCTCCAAAGGTCGCTGGCTGGTGGACTCTCTGCATCTCATGGCTACATCGTTCTGCTCTCTCTGAATCTCTTTCTCCAAAATGTTTCCTCTTTTATAGGACTTCAGAAACTAATCAAGACCCACTCAAATGGGTGGAGACATGTCATCCCCTAATCCAGTTTAACAACCATTCTTAAC
>PVIY010025034.1:0-18378 GCA_004026745.1 Myrmecophaga tridactyla
TTTGGGATTTTGATTAAAACATGGCTTTTCCAGGGGGCATACATCCTTTTAAACCAGCACAAACCCCAAACTGAAAACAGCTCCAATGTCCATTGACAAGAGAATGGATAAACAAATTGTGGAATATAATTGTGGAATATAATTGTGAAATGGAATATTCAGCAATAAAAATGTAACAAACTACTAATAAATGTGAGAACATGAACCTATTTCAAAAATATGATAATATATGGAAACAGACACAAAAGAGTACCTCCTGATAATTCCATTTATATAAAGTGTAAGAACAGGCAAAGTTAATCTATAGGATGGAAATCAGAACAGTGGTTTCCTGTGGGGGCAGTGGGGGAAGAGGTTAACTGCTGGGATGCCTGGGAACTTTCTGGGCTGATAGAATTGGTGTATATTTTGTCAGGGTAGTGATTATGTAGCATATACACTTATCCAAACTCACTGAGTTGTATACTTAAGTTCTGAGTATTTCACTGTATCTATCTATCTATCTATCTATATATATGATGTGCATTGCAACATCCGAAAAATAAAAGCTACTAAAATGCTGCTTAAGGTAGAGATAAAAATAATACTTTTAACTGGGGTTTTTCCTTCTCTTTTCTTAACCATTGTAAACATTCAATATCTTAAAATAATAAAGATTTTGTTTAATATTTTGGGTATTTTATTCTATACAACTAAGCTTAAAGAGTCTTTGTCTGGTTAGAAATTTAAAACAAATTTTGAAAAAATATTTAATTCATTTTTCTCATATCCTTTCTGTATTTCTCCTCAATCCATACAGAATTTGTCTGGAGGTGGGGTGTCTGCTTCCAGTTTTACAGAAAAAAGGGCCTTCTTTTCACTTTCAAGTTTCCTCGCTCCTAGGTGCCTGTTTCTTTTGGGGAAAAAAAAAATGTTGGTGGTAAAGCATAAGTCAGTTCTTCAGTGTGAGAGGAGATAGAAAGCATGCTGACCTCTCCACAAAGGAGAGGTCCCGTTTCTGCTCATAAACATTTTTTTCTCTAAATGCCTCATTTTCTGATGAATACAGCTTGAAATTTGCCTGGGTTCCTTGAAATTAAAACAAAATTATGGCCCTTGAAATGCCCCAAAGAAAGCAAAACAGAAATACTCATCTGAAAGAATAGGGAAATGCTCTCATTGGAATCTCACCATCTTGTGATGTCTGTGAAATGTAACAAATTTGGTAAAAATGAATCTTAAGGGAAATGATTACTGGGTGATTGGCTTTGGTCTTTGGGCGTTAGATGGGGGAACTGAGGGTAGTTGGAAATATTCAGTAAGAAGAGCCTGGGTCTGAGCTACAGGGTTATTTAAAGTCCTGGGTTTGGTGGTACCCATGCTTTGTCCTCGAGCTGAACAACAGCTGGTCTTGGCATGAGCCGAAGAGAACTCCGGTGTCTCACGGAGCCAGGACAACATGACAACCACTGTCAGAAATAGCAATGTTTTCAAAGACAAAGGAGCAGCCCAGGAATTATTGATCTTCCACAGATCTTCCTAGCACTTATTTGAGGTGCTGAAACCAGCATTCTCTGACAGCAGTGAGGGCCACAAAATATAATTATAAGATAAAGTCATTTGCAATATTTACTACAACTCATAGAGCATAACGCCTATTAGCCTCTCCAATTCACCACCGTTGGAGGTACTGCCCTGGCACCACTGCTTAGAACATTTTGGGGGGGTTTCTTCTGTTAAAATTGCTTTCAGAGCCAGGATATGAATTCCCACATGGGGGAAATCAGCTTGATTGTCTTAATTCACAACAGTTGGTTCTAAGTAACTTCTGGCTGTTTCTGAAAATTCAGTCCACCCGAGAAAGGACAAAGGTTTGCCGCCAATGAAGATATTCAAAGGAATGTGCTGTCTTCTCTTGAAGGTTTTGCCAGCAGCGTTTCCGATGCATGGCCCGCAGCTGTCCCTGTACTCTGCAATGGGACCGTGCTGAAAGGGGCGTCCCCCCTTGGACACACTAGTCCTTACGCCCACCAATCACATCCCTTTCCCCACATGCCATTTGTTCCTAGGTTTTCTGCTTAGTACCACGCAAAGCACTGAATACCAGATGGGAACATTCACGAATAGATTTCTCCTCTGCTGAAAACGTGAGAGGCAAATGATGCTAAACCTGCTTCTAACATTTTGCATTCTTTTCCCAATGTTTTCATCCTCTCCTACTCCCACTTGACAGCTTCAAGGATGAAAACAGTTTCTTACGGGTGGGAAGAAAGTGAAAACCTTTTCTAATATCTTGCTACTCTCAAAAAAGACATTCCTATGTCCAGGCCAGGAAGGACCGGCCCCTTTTGTCTCTCTGGCTGCATGTCTGGAGCTGGCTTTGAAAAAGCCCTTCACAACAATTTTCCAACCAAACAATGACTGCTTTCACAGATGGAATGATATGGCAGATATGGCAAAATGATAAAATCAGTGGGTCTGGGTATCGGGGTGGGGGCCTGGGGGATGGCGTATGTTGGAGTTCTCTGCCTCTGATCTGTATTACTTTTATAACTGTCCTGTCAGTTTGAGAGTGTTTCAAAACATAAAGTTTTAAAAAAGTAGCCACTTTGCTACCTGATGATGTGAGTGCAGGTGACAGTGACTCTCCTGGCTCAGGCTGCTTCCTTAGGCACCGCCCCTCCGCTCCTGTCCTGGCCTTCTCTTTTTGGCTAAAGTTTTCACCTTTTTATTTCCCTCTGCTTTCTTCCCTCTGCCTGTCACGTTTTTCCTCTTTGTGGGTAGCTTTTATTAAGGGCTTTGTATCTTTTAGGCATCATCTAATTTCTTTCAAATCCTAAACAGGCCCTTTCTGTTCATCTGTGTATTTACTTTCTCAGAATGTATAAAATAGGCGTGCGTTTTCTCTCTGGTTTAAGCATAACTGTATTGCTGTCTTTAGACGGGAGGACGATTCAGCCAGCAGAGACATGTGCCTCCGGGGCACCTGGGGGGCTCAGCCAAGTCTCCTGGCTTGGAAGGGTCCCCTTCCTCTTTTATTGTTCCTGAGCGTCTGTCCTAAGGCTGTATGTTCCTGCTCCTGAGCCCCCCCCATCCAGCTCCAGCTCCACACACCCCCCACCCCCCCGCAAGAGACCAGCTTCCCAGTAGAGCTCTCCAGGTCACACTCTGATATGCTTGGGTGTATTTACAGGTTACATTATGTGTGTGTGAATTCAGCAGTAATAACCTTAATCTCACTGGGAAATAATGAAGAGTCTAAAGTCCCGTGAAAATGGAAATAATCATTATTAAAGTGGTAGACCTTAACTCAAGGATGAATGCATATCTAAAATCATGCTGAAGTTAATACCAAAGCAGCACGCCTTCTTCCTCCTTATGCCTCAGTCAGGGACACTGAAGGCCTGGTATTTCCGGGCTGCCCCCTGGTCACTGCCTCCCAGGAGGGCTCAGCACCCAGCCCCGGGTGGTCGGGCCTGACCAGGTCGGGGGGCGGCTTCCCTCCCAGCAGAGGCGCAGAGCCCCCTCAAAGGCGCCCTTTGGGAGCCCAGGGCCCCGCTGGCCTCTGTTCACAGGCCCTCTGCGGCTGTGGGCACTCAGGCCCCGCCACCCCACCCCCACCCCAGGCCACAGCCTGTTCTCTCGGGGCCCGGACCCCCTCCGGGAGTCAGGGCCTCTGCTGGACAGAGAGTTGTTTGGGCTGGGGTGCCACTTGGCCATCCTTCTCGGGGCCCCCAAAGCCCATGGGGGAAGAGAAGGGGGCTCACGTTCCCCTCACATTTTTGAATTCTTCTAATTAAGATACAATTTTAAAATAAAAGAAAAATGGCAGGGTCCAAAGAAAACTGTATTCATCGACTTTGCTTTTTTCTGTAGTACTTCCTAAAAGAATTGAAAACTGTGCAGGAGGCAAGGGCACCACACCTCTGCGTCCTCGATGTGACCTGCTGGTGGCCTTGGCCCATGAGCTCCGAGGGTCCCCATGACATGCGCAGGTGCCCAGGCCGCGCCTCCGAGGGGCCCCGTCCACAGGGCCCGGCGCAGCCCAGATGTCTGTCTTTCTGACAAACACCTCATTGGATTCTCAGATAGATGGTTCTCAGACACGTGAGAAACCGCCCCTCGGATTCATGTCTTCTGGTCCTTCACTTAATCTCACAGTTCTAATACAGAATTTATGTTCCAAATGGGAAAGAGCCATGCAGAAATCCCATAAATGCTAATGTTTCAGGAAGATGACCAATTCCTTCTTCCTGTGGACAACTGGGAACCCTCTGTGCTAGCTCAGGTTCTGGGAGGTGGCGTCTCCCAGCAGACCTACCCAGTGCCAATCCCTGTCTTCCAAGGAGGGTTTCTGAATCAGAAAAGCTCCTACTTTCAAGGCTTTATGATTCCCCTGGACCTGGCAGCCTCCTAAATGGCTTTCATTTATTTACTGAGTTCTGAAAAGAAAGTTTCCCTCCTTCTATGTGTGGGAATAGAAGCCCACAAATGGGAACCTGGCATTATTTCTCCCTCCCTAATATCAGGACCTCCCTCAGTTCCAGCTCTAAACTCACACCCACAGCACGGTGTGGCCAGGACAACTGCGGGCCGAGCACAGCAGGTGGACTGCATGTGCCCCTAAGGCTTGTGGGGTGCAACAAGTTTAAGAATCAGTCGTAGGGTCGCCCGTGTCTGGCACAACGGGGCTAGGACATCCTGAACAAAAATCTACGCTGGAGAACTTGATGCGCAGGTGACGGGTAACTGGGGGTGAGCGGCTCCTGAGTCTCTTAATCTGACACAAATGGTATCTAAGACACAGCAGCACACATGGCCACATCCTCAGAGCACTTGAGAATGAACACCTGCCAACACACGTGATACGTGCACACCCGGTGGCCTGGCTTCCCATTTCCGACCACTTCTGGGCTCCCAGGTCTCAGCGTTTGTTTTTTTGTTTAATTGAGAAATCTTTACACCCATACAGTCCATATCTCAGCATCTTTTTGAGTGACTCATCACCTTCTCTTAGGCCTCCGGTTAGCAACCCTGGGTCTGTACTGAGATCTCAGATCAAACCTGTCAGCAGTTTATGCTTACCTAGTACTGACCCCCCGAGACTCACATCAGACCCCAGCACTTTCGGGAAGGCTGTTCCAGAGCCTGGCTTCTGCACAAACAATAGTCATCAGAGACAGGCTCAGGGCTGCCGGGAAGGGGCTCTGAGGCTGCTAAGAGGCCTTCCACATTGGCCGGGCCCAGAAGGACCTGGTCCCCATGGCCCGGTCCAGATCTCAGGGTGCCTGCTGGGGGACTCGGCGGTCCATGGCTTGGCGAGGCGGCCCACTCAGGGGAAAGCCACGGGAGACAGAGGGAGGCAGCGTGACCCAGTGAGAGGTAAGACCAGGCCCAGACGCCAGCCTGGTCAGGCGGGGGTGGGCTCTCTTGGTGGCTGGGCCCCAGCAGGCATGGTGAGGTACGACCCCTGTGTAAATGGCCAGGCCCCAACAAGCAGTCAGAGTGGCCTCCAGCAGGAACACCCTCCACAACGGCACTTGTCCTGAATGGCTGGGTCTGCTCTGCTCTGCCAGCACCTGTGCCTCAACAGGTCAATCTTTTGACATCATCCCTAACACGAGGTGTGCACACACCTGCTAGGACAATCTGAATTCCCGGTAAAGCTGTCTCCTCCCTGGACTGGCTCTTCGCCCTTCATTAGCCTTCAAGAGGTCCTACGTGTTGCTCAGCTCCCAGTGCCTAGTACACAGGAAGGCCGGTGCTGGTAACTAAGAGCTCGTTCTGCCTGCGGCATCTGGGTGGGCTCCCCAAATTCAGCCCTGTGCCCCCTTTTCCGGGCCTCCATGGTCCACAGCTCTCCTGATCGTTCTTCCCCTGAAAACTCCGGGCTGTCCTGGCAGGTGCACTGCCCTGTGGCCACCTTACTGATTCGGTGAACAATCTTTACTGAACACCTACTATGTGCTGGGCTTTGAGGAAACGGTAGTGAATACAGGGCTCTGGAGCACATAGTAGGGAGACTGGAGGGGCCTGCTGGAGGAAGTGATGTCTCAGCTGGGACTGGAAGGTGGGAGAGGGGTGAGCTGGAGGAAGGGAAAGGGGGAAGGGGGAGGTGAGAGGATAAACAAACATTTATAAGGACTCAGGAATGGGAAGGAGTAAGCTGTGAGAGAGAGCTGAAGAGGTGGGCATGGCCACCATGGTTTTTGGGGTGTGGCAGCCGGACGACCGCTCCCACAGGTGCTCCACCCCAGGGAGCCCCAGCTGCTGGTCTCTGGAACCCACGTGGCAGAGGCTGCAGAGTCACTAGGGCAGGCTGGGTCCTGGGAGACGTGGAACCGAGGCCAGCTCTGGGTCTAGGGAGGCAGCCTGGGAAGCCCGTTCCCTACCTCCTCTCCCTCTCTCCTCCACCTGGGGCCAGGCTTGCACTGCAGTCCGACTGCCTCCCACATTCCTCCAGCCCCTCCCGATGCTCCTTCACAGGCTTTTTTCCCTACATAAAATCCTTGCATGTTTCATCCTAATTTGGTGTCTGCTTCTGGGAGTACCTGGACTAGCACATGGGGCTTTATCCTAATGATAATTTAAAATCCTCAAAGGGCTTGAAATGAGAGAGTTGGAAAATCAGATTGTATTTGGAAAAGCTCAGTCTGTCTGGAGGGTAGAGAATTTGCTCAGAGGGGACCAACAGTAGAGACAGGAGGTTGTTTCAGAGACCCGGGTGGGAGGTGGTGCTTGGACTGAGGTAGGGGCAGTGGAGATTTTAACAGGTGGTTGGATTTGGCAAATCTTTAGGAAGAAGAGATGGCACTTGGTGGTGGATTAAATGCAGAGGGAGAGTGGTGTTGAAGCAGCTCTAGGATCCTGGCTCAAGCAGTAAGGTGGAGGAATTTTGTGGCTGAGAGTTGCGTCCGGCTCTGCTTAGGAAAAACGTAGCATCTGCCCAATGGAAAGGTGAGCACTCGGCCAGCTCACTGGGAACACCCAAAAACGCTGGCTTGATTTCATGCTTGCCAAATAGCCTTCTGATTGGCTATTTGGTCACATGGGCATTCCGGGACCAGGAAAGGAATAGTGCCCATTAAAAAGGAATAAATGAATTAATTGGCATTTTAATTCATTCAACAATGTCCTGGTTGTCTGATGGTCTTGAGCCAAGCTCTCCAAGTCTGATCCACTCCGAGATACTGGCAAGGATGCAGCTGGAGGCTGGACTAGGGTAAATTCACCAGAGAAACTTCACTCTCAGAGGCCTTTGTGTCAACAGCCAGCTGGTTCAGCAAAACTGATTCCAAATTTCTGTTTTCCAAAATTCTGTCCAGAACTATAACACAACACAGTTGTGTTGTTTTAATCCACTAAGTTTATGGTAAATTATTATAGTGGCAACAGGAAACAAAAACACACATCAACAACACCGTCTCACCTTTTCAAAAGACAAAAAAAGCAGATTATATATAGTCTAATACATATACATGAGGCCACAGGCTGTGTAGCATGGACATGCGTCATATTTGTGGCTGTTTAGCATCTTTTGAAAAAATACCTTTCCTATTTTTAGGCCAACTACCTTTCTACCAGAACTACCTTTCCCAGGTAGGCGCTAAGCATGTAATCAGATGCACCTGTGTGAGAGGGTGGAGCAATCATTGAGCTCTCAGGGGTAGCTGCGGCAGAGGTTGTGGCGGTGGTGGTGTCCCATCTGAGAATCCAAAATGCTGGTGGCAGTTGTCTTGTCACCTGTGCTCAGCAGTGGTGGGCAGGTGATCTGATGTTATCCTTCCACCTAGGGAGCCTCCGGGCCTGATTTTCTGGCCTTCCTGGAGATTCTGTGAACCACACACTACTCTTCAATACATTGGTTTCCTATTTACTCTCACAGTTATGGATTCTTTCATTTGCAGATTCACCCCATGGGTTAGAAGTAGTCCTAAGGCTATAGAAGCTAGAAGGTGAAGTGTTCTGCTTTTCTAGCTAGGCCAAATTGCTCAGTAAGATTAGGAAATAGAGGCCAGAGTGCACAGCAGTTCCCAACTACAGCTGCATTGCATCCCGGCCGCCATGGAACAGCTGATCCTGTTTAAGTCTTGAGCAAGGCGGAGGGCTAGCCTATCCAGGCAATGAGTGAGAAGAGTGCCTGCTGGATTTTCAGGTGGGCTGCAGGAGGGCCCATCTGAGGGAGACACAGGGTTAGCAGGTAAAGTAGGTGTAAGAGGCCTCTTTCACTGGCTGTTCTCCCCCGGGGTGGCCATCCGATTTCCCGTTGGGGTGAAGGCCTGGAGTGCCCCTGGACTTTCCTCTCCCCCACTTGCTCCCCCTGGCCTGGGCTGGGAGCTCTCAGCATGAGACAGCCAGATGTAAGCCAAGCCTGCCAGATGTGAGCCAAGCCTGGATACACACCCTGTTCCCAGGAGCTTGTGTTCAGCTTGGAATACCGTCCAGGAGATGACAGAGGCGCCTTCTCCCTTGAATCAGCCTCAGATGAAGTCATCCTTTCCCTCTGGACTCTGTCAGGATTATTCCTTGGTATTTCTGAATCACTTGACAGTTTATAGGCGCTTTGGAAACTAGAGATATTGTGTGAATGTCTCTGTGAATGAGATTTTATACAATGCATTTTTTTAAAAACTTTTTTATTGTATATTATAACATATATACAAAGCAAAGGAAGAAAAAAGCAATAGTTTTCAAAGCACTCTTCACCAAGTGGTTACAGGACAGAGCCCAGAGTTTGTCATGGGCTACTCAGATTTCTCCTTCTAGCTGCTCCAGAACATCGGAGGCTAGAAGAAATAAATATTTTTTTATCATCACATTGGCTTTTTTCCCCTTTTTGTGAAAAACAGCATATATACAAAACAGCAATACATTTCAAAGCACAGCACAACGATTAGTTGTAGAACAGATTTCAGAGTTTGGTATGGGTTACAATTCCACAATTTTATTACTTCTAGCTGTTCTAAGATACTGGAGACTAAAAGAAATATCAATTTAATGATTCAGCAATCATATTCATAACCCTACCTTCTCTATATAACTCTACCATCACCTTTGATCCTTTTCCCACTCTCTAGGGGTATTTGGGCTATGGCCATTCTAACTTTTTCATGTTGGAAGGGGCTGTCAATATATGGGGTAAGGGGATGGAACTAGTTGATGTTCTGGAGAGGCTGGGCCCTCTAGGTTTCAGGACTTATCTGGTCCAGGAACCCATCTGGAGGTTGCAGGTTTCTGGAAAGTTACACTAGTGCATGGAACCTTTGTAGCATATTATATATTGCCCTAGGTGTTCTTTAGGATTGGCAGGAATGGTTTTGGTTGGGGTTTGGCAAGTTATGATAGGTAGCAACGTCTAACTGCAGCTTGTATAATAGTGACCTCCAGAGTAGCCTCTCAGCTCTATTTGAACTCTCCAAGCCACTGATACCTTATTAAACAACGCATTTTTGAGGACTTGAATCAAGAACATTGACCAGAAAATTAAGTGTTGCATAGAGGTTTCTAAGAATTAAGAAGCATAAAACAAGGGGAAACATTGTTAGTGGAAGTTCAGGAAGGCATAGGAAATTTAGCTACTATAAAATTAATTCCAAGTCTCCCAAATGCCAGGGGAGGGTGTTGTGAGTTTTCTTGGATCTTACAAGGGGCAAATAAGGTAGAGCAGTCTCGCACATGGCTTCATTTGAAGAACATTAATCCCAGGAAGACTTTCCTTCTAAATCACCATTGACGAAAGATTTTCTGATTATCATTGCCTGAAATCCCTTAGACATTTTTGTTCCTTTAACTTAAGGCTAAAATATCCTAACCCAAAAGTCTGAGAAGGGCAAAATAATTAATAATTTAATAATAATCAATGGATAATTATTATTATGCAGATCCTTTCCAACATTCCTTCAGCAGAATGATTTCCCAACAAACAATGGGGGTAGTGGTGGTAGAGCAGACAAGAGAGAGGTGAGGACATTAATGGATGAGCACATCACCATTAGAAAATGTTTCCAGAGGAGAGCTGGAATGCCTCCAGTGGTACCCATTCTCCCTTCCATCATGCCCTCTGGACTTTGTTCTTACATCAAGAAGCTAGCCCCAGAGAGGGTTTGTTCCGGACCTGATCTTACTAGCTAAAAGTTCAAGTAGAATTCTGACAGAAATGAAGATTACTGTCCAGTGCAATTTAAAAACCAGTGATCCATGCTATTTGTGCTTTGCCAATATGGCCACAATAACTTGAAATCATTGCCGATGTGGATATGAGTTCTATTAGGTTGATTTCTGTTTAACATGTGTTCTTCCGAGCCTATGTGCATTTAATGAAGAGTATTTAAAGATCTCCATGTCCGGGCCCATCCTGGACTGGGTAATGGGCCTGAGACCAAGTGGCACCTCCTGGGTTCCCACGACCGTCCAGATCATTCACAGAGAGGAAGGACCCTGCTCCTCCTCAATCTGCAGCCAGAGTCCTGGGCATTCTTGGCCAGCATCTACACCCTTCAAGAAAATCTACAAACTACTATCTCTTCTGCCTTCCCAAGACAGTGTCTTTCCCCCAGCGGTTGCTGTCCCCATGCACCTCCTTTGCAGGATCGTGAGCCTTGAAGGTAAGAAATCTCCTGAATTTCTCCTGTAATCCTTTAAAGGTCACCACTTCGCTTTCTGCAGTGTCCCACACCAATTTAATTGCAAAATGATCCGACACAGAATGACCGACACGTTTTGTTGTTTGCTTCTGCTTTGAGGTGACCCCAGCCCTTCCTGCACCCCAGGAAGCAGGATGTAGTCATTCTTCAATAATCTATAAAATATCAAGAGTCGCCTACTCAACATTCTGAAAATGATAGCAAACTTTTAAAAGTACAATTACAGCAGGGGGACATGGTAACATTAACGTATCCTGCTTTGGAACTAACAAAACATCCCCTTTTGCCCGCTGCTTCCTTTCCCTCCCCGAAGGAATTTGCTATTGTTTGTAAATACCGGTTTTATTTAAGCACATCTCAAACTTAGCCTTTCTGAATAGTCATAGTAGATAAACTATTGTTTTTTAAATCTACACTATTGAGGTACAATTTATATGCAATAAAACACTGTGTTTTAAGTGTACATTTCGGTAAGTTTTGACAAATGTATATACCCTGTAATCACCACCGTAATCAAGGTATAGAATGTGGTCCCATCGCTCCAGAAAAGTCTCTTCCTACCTCTTTTTGTCTATTCCCTATCTGACCTCCAACTCCAGGCAATCACTGATTTGCTTTCTGTTGCTATAAATTAGTTTTGATGGCCTTTAATTTTAATGAGGATAAACTGTATAAATAAGCCCAGGCCAGATGACTGGGGAATGAGAGGCCAGAGCAGAAGAACTAACCAGATGAGCCAGCCAACCCACAAAATCATGAGAAATACTAAATCCTTGTTTTGATATATTTTTTCTTTTTTTTGTCAGCCTAGCTAGGGATCCACCAATTTTATTGATTTTCTCAGAGAACCAGCTTCCGGTTTTGTTGATTTCCTCTATTGTTTTCATGTCCTCAATTTCATTGATTTCTGCTCTAATCTTTGTTGTTTCTTTCCTTTTGCTTGCTTTGGGGTTAGTTTGCTGTTCTTTCTCTAGTTCTTCCAGGTGAGCAGTTAATTCCTTGATTTTTGCTCTTTCTTCTTCTTTAATATAGGCATTTAAGGCAATACATTTCCCTCTCAGCACTGCCTTTACTGCATCCCATAAATTTTGATATGTTGTGTTTTCATTTTCATTTGCCTTGAGATATTTACTGATTTCTCTTGTAATTTCTTCCTTGACCCACTGGTTGTTTAAGAGTGTGCTGTTTAGCTTCCACATATTTGTGAATTTTCTGAACCTCTGTCTGTTATTTCAAACTTCATTCCATTGTGAGCCAAGAAAGAGTTTCATACAATTTCCATCTTTTTAAATTTACTGAGACTTGCTTTGTGACCCAGCATATGGTCTATCCTGAGAATGATCCATGAGCACTTGAGAAAAATATGCATTCTGCTGTTGCGGGGTGTAATGTTCTGTAAAGATTTCTTCAGTCTAGGCCATTTATCATATTATTCAAAATCTCTGTTTCCTTATTGATCCTCTGTCTAGATGTTCTATTCATTGGTGCAAGTGGAGAATTGAAGTCTCCAACTATCATGGTAGAGGTGTCTATTCTCCCTTCAGAACTGTCAGTGTTTACCTCATGTATTTCAGAGCACTCTGGTTTGGGAATCCATGTTGTTTTAAGCCTCTAAGTTTTGGGGGTTTTGGGTAAGCCTCTAAGTTTGTTACAGGGCAGTATACTACCAAAGCAATCAGGAATGTCGATGGAGAGTAAAGCCCTGGTAGAGACCACTGAAAATACATCAGAGAAAGGAAAGGAGAAGCAGCGTTTCCACTGCTATCAAGCCCAGGCTGCTCCTACATGAAACCTGCTCCTGTCAAGGGACCAGAGCCCAGGTGCAGCTGCAGGACCAAGGAAGCTGCCTCAGGGACTCTGGGGACTCAGGGTGGGAGGTGGTCAAAGAAGAAAGTGGTCCCAGATGTAAGGCCTGGCCTGGTAGCCTCTGGCTGGAAGGCCCCCACCCGAACTAAAACAGTGAACATCCGGGCATACAGCTGTTCAAACTCAGCCAATCAGGACCTGCCCTGACAAACAAAGGACCCCCACTGCACACGGCCCATAGCTATGCCCCCGGCCCTAAAGCGCGTGAAACTCCTAACCTAACGCAGGAGGCCCGGTAGGCATTGTCAGCACCCCCACTAGCTAGCCTATATCTAGCCCCGCCGCCCCCAGGGGGGCGCGACTTCCCGGCCGGCATCCTGAGCACCCCAACAGGAACCTCGCCCCGGGACAATAAAATTTTAAACTCGGACTCAGTTTCTCTGATTTCTCAGTTGGCTACCGTCTAAAACCTGACACCAGATCTCCTTTCTTCCCTTTCTTTTGGAGTCTCACAGGAGTGGGAGGAGTGACAGCTGAAGAATCTGAATCTCTACTTGGGACACCTTACGGAGGTAAGTTAAGAGCCTCCTAGAGCCAAGGTTCTTTAAGAAGACCCATACAAAATACGACACAGGAATTTCCATATTTGAGGCCTGGCATGGTATGTAGCAGGCAACAGCTACTCTCGAAAGTATTTAAATCAGTCAATCTCTGTCTGATTTATCTGGATATTCCACAAGCCCTGGAGAGTCAAGCAATCCACAGCTGGTGCTCATGTGTTCATCAGACATGGGAGATCTGCCTGACCATTCTCGGGGCACGGTGCATACTCTACAGCACAGAGAGTCACAGGAGACTTAATGTGGAGATCAATTACATGGCCTTTTTGTAAATTCTTCACCTAGCATTTAACCAGAGGATGAAGTGAGCTCGGGACATCAACAGAAGTTCAACACTTGCCCTTTCTTTCCTGGAAGCCCAATCATTTTCAACCAAATCTTTGGGTCATGGAAAAAAAGATCTCTTCTAGCAGGAACTCATTTGAATTGGGAAGGATTCCTGATGGGGTATATGTAAATCATTGCACTAAATGTTTGAATAACCAGGTGGTAAAAGCAAGGAATGGGCATTTCCTGATACATACGGGCAATCTACTGCTAGCTGAGGCTGTTTTGAATTGCATGTAATGAGCAACAAAAGCAGAACAACTTTCCCTATTTCACCTGCAGCATCCACTGGGCGGTGAGCCCCTGGAACAAAGGAGGACCAGGGAATGAGAGGGATTTCCTGTGTCTGGACCAGAAGGACGCTTTTCCGCCTCTAGCTTGACTCATAAATGTTTCTAAGTGGATGTAGTACATCCTCTGTGGATTGAGGTGGGTTTCTCTAGTGTCATCTCCCAGAAAAAAAAAAAAAAAAAAGGCAGAGGTGGATGTGGCAATCCCAGGAGTTTTCCACAGGAGTGACGAAGGCAGGGCAGGGCACAGGCCAGCAGTAAATATGGGAGCAGCACAAAGTCGGTGTCTAAAAGTCAGTGTTTTCATTGCCCATATTGGTTTGTGTCTTATTAAATAAATCAAAAGGACTTGACCCTTTGCTTATGTAAGATCTCTTAGCTGTGTGCGAGCATTTTGAAATGCTTTAAGTGCTGCACAGATGAAAGGTGAAGTTACTTTTGTTTTTAGCTCTCTCTGTAACTGGAAGACGGCCACACCCTCTGGCATCTGACTGAGTAGGAAAAAGGCCCCAGGGTGTCCTGTGCTGGGGACACCAGGTGACTGTACAGAATCCATGCCAGCCAGGCAATCCCGGCAGGTGCAGGGCTGATGGGAAATGCGCAAGCTTCAACGGTTTTCCTGCTTAGTTGGAGTGTCCGGCTGAGTCACTCTTCCCTCTGCCTGGGGAGTAAGTCCTCTGCAGTCGCTGTTGCAACAGCCTTTTTTCCCCTTTCCCTTGGCTTCCTTGCTTTTCCTAGGACAATACCCTTACGAGGACCCAGAACACACTTTAATAGACTTACCCTTATATGCTTGATGTTTAAAACAGAGGGTCAGATGGCAAACAAACATACAACAAACATAGCAAAACTGAGCTCTATCAAGGATTTTTAAAACAAAACAAGGGGTAGGGTACGGTCTAACATCAAGGGAGATACAGAGCAATCTCCATTCTCAGCCTTTATATGCTAAGAACTGATATTGATATTCTTAACGATGACCTAAAAACAGCTAGATCCTCAGATATATATATATATATATATATATTTTTTTTTAATTTGCATATGGGCAGGAGGCACCAGGGATCAAACGCCAGACCTCCAGCACGGCAGGTCGGAGCTCTGCCTGCTGAGCCACGGCAGCCGCCCTAGATCCTCAGATATATTTTAAAAGAGTATTTTATTATCTAATTTGTATGCTGCCAGAAATCCTTTTTGGAATGAAACAAGACAATAATAATAATATATTTTAAAGGATTATCTTGCAAGTACTTTCGCATATAGTATTTCTCTGATCTTACAATGACCTATTGAGCCAGTAACATTGTGGCCCAGTTGGGGGCAGCCTGCCTACTTGGATTTGTCTGAATCTGTAGGCACAGTATTGGGACACCTACTAGCATCAAGGCGGTGGCAGGCGGGTATGCAGGGCCTGATGTGCAGATATCCTTCAGATTTTCAGGGTTTTGCTGCCCTGTTGGCGATACTTTCTGATGACGTGTTACGAACAGTATTTTAAAATCTTTGTGACGTGGTAATGCAGCCTAATTGGCTGGAGGTTTTCCTTGGGCCATTATAAAGGTAAGGCTTATCTTTGGACTCTTTTAGTCACATGTTACAGAAACCTGTTTAAATTGGCTCCAATAGAAAGGGGACATTTATATAAGGATATACTGATGTCTCAAGGAACCCAAGGGCGAGAAGGGCAAGGAGTCACATAAGGGACTGGAACCAGGACAAACACACGTTCCAATGGGCACTGCATTGCAGAACCTGTGAGCAGAGAATGTGTGAGTCTTCCCCGACTCAAGCAAGGCTGGGTGGCATAATTGTGCATGACAGTGTAGTCCTAGCCCCAAAGAGAAGGTCCCGGAGAGACAAATGTGATAGGCTGAAAAGTAGCACCCTCTTATATACAAAAACTGAATGTGTAATAAAGCATAAAAAATGGTAATGATTAGTCAACAGATGGTTTCAATAACATTTAGAAGTTCACCTTACTCAATACACTAAATTAAGTTCCAAATGAATTAAAAGGGAAACATTTTAAAACTATTTTTTGAAGTATGCCCTAGAAACTAAAATAAAATATAATTTAACATTAAGCAAGCTTTAGGAAGAAAAGGAAATGACTTCTAAGCTCAGAAACCACAGGAGAAAATTACCATAAAGAAAACCTGCGTGTGTTTGACATTTATTGAGTGCGTATTATGATCAGTCTCTCTTTAAGTATTTATGCACATTATCTAACATATTTTCCCACATTATGACAACAGTATTATTATCCTCATTTAAAAAATGAGTAAACTGAGGCATAAAGATGTTAAGTAGCTTGCCCAGGATTATACAGTAAATGGTAGAGCCAAGATATATACTTTAATTCTCTATGCTGAACAGCCTCCCCCTTACCTATTTAAATAGGTTTAAAAGGGCAAACTTCATTCACACATTGATTCCGCATGTATTTATTGCACCTCCTCTAAGGAATGGACACTGCTCTGGGCATGCCCGGGCATGTAATGGATGAGGCAGTCAGGCCCCTGACCTCGTGGAGCTGACGACGTATATCGAACTCTAGAGAGCTACAGACCACAGAGAAGCAAATGAACAGTTAACAGGGGAACTTCTCTTGGCCAGCGCTGGTAAGGAGACAACATGGGGACATGCAGTGGATAACGAGTGGGCTGGGAACCTCTCGTAGACTGGGTGGTTGGGGAGGGGAAAGGAGACGGACTTGAGGTTGTGGCACAAGGACAGAGGAGGAACCAAGAGAGATTCTAGGACTGGAGTGCCATTTACTGAGAAGGGAAGACTACAGAAATTACAGCGGGTTTGGGGGAAAGGTAGGCTTCTATTTGGACATGTTAAATTTGAACGGCCCGTTAGACATCCAAGTGAAGTTGTAAGGTAAACAATGGCCTTACAACTTACAACACGTGCATAGCAAATATCAGCAAGCCTTACCATCATCATAGGTATCGTTACATATATATTGATGCATATATTGTCTTCTTGTCACAAGAAACATACACCAAACCTCCAATAGATGACTGGGAAAAGACAATTTAGAAAAGGAGAAATATAATCAACAAACATGGAAAAATATTCAGCCTCACTAGTAATGCAAGAAATACATCTTGAAACATCCATGAGGTAGTATTTTTAAACTACTACATTAGCAAAACTCCTAAATTAATAGCTCCCACTGGAGCCATGCACAAATTGGTACTCTCAGGTGCTGATGATGGCATTGTAAAGAGGCACAGATATTTTCAAAAGTAATTTGGCAAGAGACACAAAAATTCTTATACTCTTTTACTCTGTTTTTCCACTTTGGGAATTCTATCCTAAGGAAAGGCTACTGCCTGCCCATAGTATTTCCCATGGGGATATTAATAGTGAAAATTTGAAAAAGAAAATCCAGTGGGCCAACAGTAGGGAAATGCTTATACAAATTACAGTAAATCTGCTTGGGTAGATTATTGTGCAGCTGTAGTCTCTGATGGTTGGGTTTGAAACTCCTGGTTGCTAGGTCCATGACAGCAGATGCTGAGGAGGCCAGAGAGTCCACAGTCCTGCCTCAGGCCTCTCGTGGGGGCCAAACCGGCTGAGGAGAAGCTTCAGGCCTGGCCCCGTAGTAGCCTGGGCTGCTGGAAGGGACAGAGTTGCTGACATACTTGCGACTGGGTAGAGTCTCTGAGGTACTCAGAAGGTGAGGAGGGAGGAACCCACATCCTGAGAGGCCTGTACCCCCTTCCAACCTTTGGTTATGGAGTTTCTGACAATCTATGTGGGTGCAACAGCCTTTCCCATGATGGAGCCGAATTACCCTACGCTGCGCTGAGAGGGCCTGGCTGGCGGGAACCCAGCATCCTGCCTTCGTAGTTTACCTGTCTACATTTCTCTTCCCATCTTCCGCTTTGCATGGGCTTTGTCTTAAGGGCACCTGAAATCACAAGCAAGGTGGCTCAAGGTCAGCTCCTGTCTAGCCCCTCAGCAAGCCATTCAAGTGTGAGGGTTGAGCAGGGGTCAGTCACACGGCGAAGCTCTGGCCGCCGGTTCCTAGGCGATGTCTGTGCTAAAGCCGGCCTGGAATGCACTCTCCCGCCTTCAGAGCTTAGCTGGAAACCAGCAGTCTGCTCAGGGGGATATTTTGTAGGAGTCAAATGACCTCCCAGTTTTTCCATTTGTGTGAGAGGGAGGGAGCACTGCCCGGCCTCCTGGAGAGCCTTTGTGAAGCCCAGCCTCGTGACCCCTCAGCCAGCTGTGGCCGAGGGCGCTTCAAAACTGACCAGAGGACGTGGCCAGGGGAATGGGAGGGGACTCCAGGGACACGCCTACCGTGCCAGGGGAGGGCAGGAATCCAGGATTGTTTCACTCACCTTCCCCCGGCTCCCTCGGCTGGATGACTGTGTGTAAGTTAACCAGCACTTAGGAGCCTCCCCAGACCCTGAGCCGTCCTGGGGCCACATCACAGGGGCGGCGACAACAGCGAGTGGCCCGCGCTGTGGACAGGGCCATGGCCGGCCGCGTCAGGGCAGCCCCAGGGCCGCAGCCACGGCTCGCAGCTGGCCTCTGCATTCCCACTTGTTGTTAGTGGCTCATTCAGCATCCAAGGCCATCATCTGGTATGTGGCCAGGAGAGGCCACAGGTAGGCCTGCCTGGATGCACAGCCCCTCCAGGCCACTCACTGCAGCCTGTGCCAGAGCGTGTGGCGGAAACTGCAAGCCCAC
>PVIY010025034.1:18478-28785 GCA_004026745.1 Myrmecophaga tridactyla
ATGAATTTGGGATACTCAGTGCCCCCCTGCTCAGGCACCCTGCACGGGGCAGGCTGCGTGGCCTCTTGGAGATGTCCGGCAGTCCTCATCCCCCCACGCCCCGCCTCGCCAAGGGCACCTGCCCACGCACAGCCCTGCCACACGGATGCAGCAAGTCCAAACTTGAGATTCCCTGGCCCCGACTTTGCTGCTGGAATGGGCTGGGAGCTGGCCCCAACTGCTTCGCCGCTAGTCAGGGGCTGGGTCTGCAGTGGGGGCCCAAGCAGGCCGATTGGCACTCCCTCCCCTCGATTCACTTTGAGTAGGGAAAGGAGGGACCAATGCAGTGAGGAGATGGTGGACTCAAGGCAGAGAATCAGAATTAAGAGGGAGTAGACAGTAGAAGTAAAGAAAGCAGCAGCAGAGGCTCCCCAAGGGCATGAGAGCTTGCATGGGAGAAAAAAGGGAGACAGACACAGAGAGAGACAAAAAGACTGAGAAGGGCATGAGAGCTTGCATGGGAGAAAAAAGGGAGACAGACACACAGAGAGACAAAAAGACTGAGAGAAATAGAATGAGAGACACATACAGAGAGAAACAAAGACAAAACAAAAAGTGCTATCATTCTAGACGGCTTTCTTTTCTCTCGAAGCTGAGCTCTGCATATCTTCCTGTGCTTGAGTTCCCATGAAATATCCTGACAGTGGGCCCCTGTTTCTAGAACCTGGCAGAAACCACACAGGGGCCTCAGAAGGAGGAAGTGCCTGGTTCCGAGAGGAGCAGGAGTCCGCAGCAGGGAGGAGGACTCCTAGAAGCCCTTTGGATGACTCCTGTCCCATCACTTCACTGTGAGCTTGAGCCAAATGCTCCAGACAGCTGAAGGACCTCCCACCCGTCCCATGGGCCCAATTCCTCCTGGCGCCCACGGGGAGCACAGAGCCCCCGCACCCCCAGGCGGATCCAGCCCATTTCCTCGGTCACGGGGGAAGCCGGGCGCTTCCTGTTATCTCACTCTTGTCCTCCTCCAGGCACTTGGCCGCCCATAGGGGCTTCTCCAAGGCCGCGAGCTCCGCAGTCATCCTGATGTGCTCACTGAGCCGCGGCTGTGCCCTCAGCCTCACTTCCTGCAGGCCCGCATAATCTGTAGGGCTGGAGTCCCTCAGCATCACGACCAGCAGGGTCTCACCACTGCTTCAGAAAGGCTGCTAATGGCAGTGCCGACTCCCAGGTCTCACTCCGGACTTATGGAAACACAATATCTGCCCATGGAGTCTGGAATCTGTAGCTTTTAAAGGTCCCCAGGTGATCCTGGGCACAGGT
The DNA here is from genome assembly GCA_004026745.1 of Myrmecophaga tridactyla. NCBI lineage: Eukaryota > Metazoa > Chordata > Mammalia > Pilosa > Myrmecophagidae > Myrmecophaga > Myrmecophaga tridactyla. The sequence goes on from PVIY010025034.1 coordinate 19,778, forward strand.
ACGGTGTTGAGTCACTGATCTAGGCCAACCCCATCTATTCCAGAAATGGAAACAGGCCCAGAGTGGTGAGGTGTCTTGCCACGGACACCCAGCTTTTAGTGGTATAGTAGCTAGGTGTTCGCCTCTCCTAGGGGAAAAGGGAATGGACACATTGACATTTATTTAGCACCCATTAGGAGCTGGCCACTGGACTCACTCCATTTCCTCACACCCTTATGGAAAGATGCAAGCATATGTATGCAGTAAAAAGCATCTTAGTCAAGCAAAATGAGGGCAGAAAGGATACCACTTAGAATTTCCATGTTTAGTTAGTTGAACAAATTCATGCTGGGTTCCCTTAGCTCCCTATAACCTAGAACAAAGGAAGTCACGTATACAAACTCCAGCATGGACAAATGTCCCTTGAAAGGGAAAACTCGTTTATTCTACTGCCCCTTGAAGGAACCAACAAGTAAGACAAAAGCAGGAGAAACCGTGGAAAACTCTCAGGGGAAGACACTAAAGCATGAGCTCAGACTTACAAAGATGTTCACTGAGTATTTATCCAACAAATGAATTGCCCTTCTAGCTTTTCAGTGCTTCTATTAACCCAGGCTTACTGGTCTGCTCTATTTGGCTAGTTTTTGTGGGAATGAAGCAGCGCCCTATGAGACATTAGCAATAACCTCTTCTAGACCCTGGCACAGCAGCTTTCCCCTTCGCCCAGCCATTACAATTCTCCCCTCCTCCCTGGCTCTCAGCTCAGTAGATGGCACCTCCATCCATTCCAGGTCCCAAGTGTCCTAGACACCCACTGCATCCAGTCAGGTCCGCCTCTTAGATAGGTCTCGCTCATCTCTCCTTTCTGCTCTGTGAACCCTGGGAGAAGAGGTCCAGTTGTTCCTCCCTTAAAAGAGTCTCCATCCCCTCACATCTTCCCAAGGAGAAAACATGTGGGCGGCTCAGTCAGCTTCCAGGACACTGACTGGCCATAATTCCTAGTGGTGGCTTCTTGAGGTTGTTCGTAATAGTTAATGAAGCAAACGTCCTCAAACAATATGCCTTCTGAGGCTGGCCCTGTGGCTTTCCCTCATGTTAAAGGTTACCTCTGTAACTTGGGAACTGGACTTGGGGAAATAAGGCCCACTGGCCTCTGGGCTAAGCCAAAGAAAGCTTGCACATGGTTCTACATTGGGATTTGGGGCCCAGGTATCAGTTAACGTTAAATCTGGCATCCAATAAATGACCAGCCTGTTTATCTCATCTAAGTGCTGAACCAGAGAAGAGATGGAAAAAAAGGGGGCAATAGAGCATATGGGTATTCAGTTGTCACCCCTGTCATAGATAAAGCTGATGCAAGAGTGAGTAGGCGCCCTCCCACCCACGCTGTCACAGCTCTAGACCGCAGAGCCTCCTAACATCACTGGCTCCTATCATGGAACATCAGCAGCACTGTTCCATGAAGGCTGCGTCCCCTGCCAGAGACCAGGCTATACTAATCGATATCCCTACACTTGGAAGGAAACACGAGGAGAGAGGGATTCAGACCATATGACAAACTAAAAGCAGTCCTGCTCTTCCTTGCGCTGCCTCTCTTCCCTGGATATTTCCCTGGGAGCTTTGTGGGTAGACCGAGTTGTGGGCTCAGGGAGGACTTTGCCATCCCTGGGTTCTCTCTCTGTCATGATAAAATCATAACAGCATACGGCCCCACATCACCCCCAAATTCTCCACCCTTCACACTGCCGCAAAATCTCAGGCCTTCATCATCACCTCCTGTTCCAGCTTGCGAGCTGCCGGAATGTGATATACCAGAAACGGAACGGCTTTTAAAAAGGGAACTTTATTTAAGTTGCAAGTTTACAGTTCTAAGGCTGAGAGAATGTCCAAATTAAGGCACCAACAAGAGGTTTCCTTCACTCATGAAAGGCCGATGAAGTTCAGGGTTTCTCTCTCAGCTGGAAGAGCACATGGTACAGTCTGCTAGCTTTCTCTCCCAGCTTCTTGTTACATGGAGCTCCCCAGGGGTTGTTTTCCTTTTTCATTTCCTAAAGTCTCTGGCTGTGCGGGCTCTAAAGCTTTTTACAAAATGGCTCCCTCTTAAAGGGATCCAGTAGGCAACCCCACCTTGAATGGGTGGAGATACATCTCCATGGGAATCATCTAATCAAAAGTTACCACCCATGATTGGGTGGATCACATCTTCATGGGAACAAGCAAAAAGCTCCCAGCCATACTGAATGAGGATTAAAGGACATGGCTTTTCTGGGTGTACCACAGATTCTAACCGGCACTCTCCCTTCTGGATTACTCCAGTGGGCTCCTCACTGGTGTCTCGAAGTCCACCTTCCACTGTGTCACCCACTGCTCCCACGCAGCTTGAGTGATCTTTCTGAAAATATGGATCTGCCCCCCTGACTCTGCTCCTAAAACCCTTAGTGAGCTCCTCATTGCCTACCCCTTCGCATCAGGGGGACAATGTAGGATAGGATGGTTTCTGGTTGCCAGGCCTGAAATTTCCTCAGTCTGATTTGCCAGAAGATGTAGCACAAAAGAAAAAAAAAAAGGTACAGTTCAAATTCCTTAACTCGGCATCAACCCAGTAACCTACCTGTGTAATACCTCTATTTCAATGGCTGGAAAGCTGACAGGTTGGACATCTGTCAGGGTTCTCCGGAACCAATAGGAGATTATATATATGTGATTTATTTTAAGAAATTGGCTCAAGTGACTGTGGAACTGACAATTCTGAAATTTGTAGGGCAGGCTGAAAACTCAGGCAGGAGTTGATGTTGTCACCTTGAGTCTAAAACTTGCAGTCACCAACATGGAAACACAGACAGGAGTTTATGCTGCAGTCTTGAGACAGAATTTCTTCTCCAGGAAACCTCAGTTTTTGCTCTTAAAGCCCTCAGCTGATTAATTTCCAGGATCATCTCCTTTACTTAAAGTCCATTGAATATAGGAGTTAACCACATCTATGAAATACCTTCACAGGGCTTGATTAAATAACTGGGCCCTATCGCCTAGCCAAATTGACAAATAAGACTAAACACGATACAAAGTAGTCAGAACATCAGTGCATTTCTCTTTTCCATCCATAATTTTGGTGTCTACAGCAGCAACCTCAGTTTAGAATCTCTAATTTTAATCCTTCCCATATGGATCAACAGTAAGGTTGGAATCTAATAACAAATAATTATAAGCTCAGGCCCTCTTCTCTCTCATTCCAATAGGGTTCCCATACACTTTAGGTTGAAAAAGAAGTTCCCAACTTAAGAGATTTTTGTGCTGGCTCCCACCTCATGGCTTCCACCCTCTGTCACAGATGATGTCTGCAGCCCACAAGGCAGAGCTTCGAGTGTGTTTGCACCAGCGGGTGCCCTCACACCCACACAGTGAGGGGTCGGGAGGGGACACAGTGCTCGCATCTGCCTGTGTTACAACCTCACCATACCCCAGGCCTGTCCGGAGGAGCAGAAGGAGCTTGGCTCTGCCCTGCCTGCCTTCCGCAGAGGCTCAGCTCTCCTGAGCAACCGGGGGGCTGATAATTCCCCCCCTCCCCGTCCCTCCCCATCCCTCCCCACCCCCTCCCCACAGGGCGTCTGGAGGTCACACTCTCCCCATCCAGTCTCCTCTCCTGGATGTGGAACTCAGCCTGAGAGGTATAAAGTAAACTGCTTTCTGGTGACAGATAGTTCTGGGGTGGAAAATAAAAGCAAGGAAAGAGTAATGATACTAGCTTTCCCAACTTTTTTTTTTCCTTTGGGGGAAAAATCATACATAAAACAGACGGAAGCAAGGTTTTGCCATAAAATATATCTTCCCAGAGTACTTTTACTGGGGCTCAGGAGAGTGGCCAGGGCCTGGCTGACATAGATACTTACGCATCAAACTTGAGAGAGGACCAGCCCAGGCCTGGAGGCCCCTGAGACCTCCTATGGGGACAGCTGGTGATGGGGTCAGCTCCCCCAGATACAGCAGGCGGCCAGCAAGGTGTGCCAGCTGGGAGGGTGACCCCCCAGTGCTGCCTTGGATGGTGTGGGACACCCAGCTGGTGATCGCTCTGGTAGCACTCTCCACAGCACCAAGACCTAGGGCCTCTGTTTGGATCCCTGGGGAGATGGACGGCTGGATTCGTTTCTGAGGTCTCAGGTGAGCACCTCAGATGTTACACAGGTGACCAAGGTGAGAAGGCGGACTCCACTGCTGGCAGCAGACAGACAGACAGACCTGGTTCCAAATCCAAGTGCCAGCTTGATCCTTCATCTCTATATTAGGGGATTACTGTCCACCTGGTAAGTGGGTCACAGCTCTCTGTCCTAGACCTCCCAGACAGGAAGTCCATCTGTGAGGCAGGTTCAAGCTTTGCAGGATTGGCTACATAATTTGTGCAGTCCAGTGCAAAATGAAAATATGATGCTGTTCTAGTTTGCTAGCTGCCGGAATGCAAGATACCAGAAACGGAATGGCTTTTAAAAGGGTGAATTTAATAAGTTGCTAGTTTACAGTTCTAAGGCCGAGAAAATATCCCAATTAAAACAAGTCCATAGAAATGTCCGATCAAAGGTATACATCCAGGGAAAGATACCTTGGTTCAAGAAGGCTGATGAAGTCCATAGTATCTCTCTCAAGTGGAAGGGTACATGGTGAACACAGAGTTTCTCTCTCATCTGGAAGGGGACATGGCAAACACAGCGTCATCTGCTAACTTCTTCTCCTGGCTTCCTGTTTCATGAAGCTCCCTGGGAGGCATTTTCCTTCTTCATCTCCAAAGGTCGCTGGCTCGTGGACTCTGCTTCATGGTGCTGCAGCATTCTCTGCTCTCTCCGAATCTCCTTCATTCTCCAAAATGTTTCCTCTTTTATAGGACTCCAGAAACTTATCAAGACCCACCCAAATGGGTGGAACATGTCATCAACTAATCCATCTTAACTACTCTTGACTAAATCACATCATCCAGGGAGATGATCTGATTACAGTTTCAAACAAATAGGGATTATTCTACCTTTATGAAATGGGATTTTGATTAAAACATGGCTTTTCTAGGGTCCATACATCCTTTCAAACCAGCACAGATGCCCACTGTTCAAATTTCAAGACAATGACAGAGCATAAAACCGAGCAGGGGACCCTGTGAAGTTCTGCCCTGCGCTCTGCCTCCCCTGATCCCGCCGTATTTCTTTAAGCTTTGCCAAACTCCCTGAGGATTCTTTGTTCACTCTTCCTATCTCTAGAGTTTCTTAGCTTCTCTCTTCTTTTTCTCGGGGTTTTTTCCTCTCCCTCGCTCTACAATTTCGGAGCTGCTTCACTGTAGTATTCTCTGGCATCCTGCATCCTCTTCTGGAAATCTGGGCCTCATCTCTTTTCAGCACAGATGTTACCCCCCTTGCAATCCAATGGCCTTTAGACTACTTCCTCGAGGTCAGAATAGCATGTTCTATCCTCTCATATTTGGAGGGCAGGTCATTTTTGGGTCCGCAGTGAAATTTGAGACATGTCTGGGGGAGTAAAAGGAAGCGGGGGTGGTACACAGAGGAATATGCTAGAAGAAAGAGCTGTGGAGTGGAGGTAGGCTGCTGGCCTGCCAGTCCCACGAGCCACACCTCAAACGCCTGCCCCAGCCAGGTGGGCAGGGAATGGCAAGTGGACGCTGGGACTGCAACCACGAGGGGTGACAAGTTCTGCCAGGGAGACTCAGGGCTGTTTACAGCAGCCCTTACACACCCGAGCCCATTATTTCCAGGATGTTCTGATTTTCAAGAGAAGCCAGAAATCCAGGTTTTTTTAAATTTCATTTTAAAGCACCGTATTGCCAGGTCCTGCCCGCAAATCACTGGCTGACCCCACCCACACCTTCTATGTCCTCCGGCAGCTCTCCTCACCTCCTGGCCTCTACCAGAGGTCTAAGGTCCCTTCTAGCTTCTGGTCCTAGGACTCAGTCTCAGCTGAACTTAAGACCCTCAGATCTGCCAGGTGCCCTCCAGCGAGGAGGCCCAGGCAGGGAGGCCGGGGAGCCTGGTGAGAGGTGTGCTAAGGGCTGAGACCCTGAGGGGGACTTCACCTTGAGGCCCAGCCTCCTGGAGAGCAAATTGATTCTAAATTCAAATGGGGCAGCAAACCCTTAGATGGCCCTATACTGAAAAAGCAAGGGCTGCTTTCTTCTCAGCCAACAGATGCTGAGTAGCTTTGTTCTGTGCTTGGTCTGGTTACAATAATCAAGCAGTCTTACCTGCCTGGGGAGACAGTCAGTTGAGTTTCTTGCAGTTTCTAGCCCCGGGTGGCTGTTCTATGCAGCTCCTTCTGTCCCTCCCACCATGGGCTGCCCCTCAGTCTTCCAGGCCCCTGTGTGTGTGGCTGGAGGGGCTCTGCGGCCGCCAGGCCTGAGGACATGTGCAGTTGGCAGCTGTCCACAGCACAGTCCACACGTCTCACAGGGCAGAGGATAGGGATCAGACCTGCCCTTCGCACCCCCCAGGTTCTGTGTCACCTGCTCTACCTTATTTCACCCTCCCCATTTGCCATTCATTCCCATTTTAATCATGACATCTGTTCCATCAGCCTAGTATTCCACACTTCTAAGGGAGACCCTGTTCTGACTGCCTGTCCTGGAAAACCAGACTCAGTGGGTGAAGGCCTGCAGAACTGGGGCTCCCACTCGGGGGCCCCACGGAGCTGCTCCACGGCCACGGGCCACGCAGGCCTGAGCAGGCGGCGCCGGGGCAACCTGCTGCCACCCAGGGTGACCGGGAGAAGCCAAAAGGGATAATTAACAATAATAACAGCCCAAAGCCTTTGACAGAAAAAGTACATGCTTCAAGATGCCACAGTGGTTCTGCTAATGGAAATGCGTTTGCATTGCTTCTTTTTAAATATCTCAGCTTTTGCAATTTTATCCTGTCTTCTTGGACGAATATGTTGAAATTGATTCTGACTACTTTTCATGACTCAATTAGCAGTTTGAATATCAGTTCATGTTCTGGGTTATGATATTGAAATGCCCGCAGGAGCTCCCATGTTACTTAAAGCTATTTATATAATAGCTGATAAAGATGTTAGAAGTGACCCGAGTTTACCTGTGAAGACATGTATCTACTTTTCTTAATTCTTCCCTGACAATAAAGAAAATATATTTGTACAAGTAGAACAAAAACTCTTTCCCACCCTTCTAATTTTTAGTCTGCTGTGTACACAGAACAAGAGTCTGACCAAACTTGCATAAATTGAATGTTAATATAACTTGACTGACTCTGCAGGAGGTGGGGGGTGTCTATGAGTGAAGTTCAGGATATTTGTGGCAGAAATTTTGTGGCATTCAAGCTTTCCGGAATCCTTTTCTCACTTAATCAATCATTCAATGCATGTTTATTGATTCGACCAATTGCCAGGCACTGTGGACACAACAGGCAACAAGAAAGCAAGGTGGAGCTTCCCTGCGAGAGTTCATTGTGCTATAAGAGGTGACACTGCTGAGTAATTAAATTCCAGGTAGACAAAATGTGGCTATGTTTGTCTTTCGTGTGTGGTTCAGGGCCATATATTTAGTTCACAAATATACGAGGACATATTCTTACTCTTTAGGCACTGTGCTCCCAAATCCCTCTAATCTACCCCCTTTCTCCTCCTACCTTAGATGCCCAAGACACAGCTGGGAGTGAAGGAGCTCAGTCATTTGCAGCAGATAGAATCCTGACTTTATTTACCATCTGGGGACAAGTACTGGCAGATAATTCTGAGAAAATTTTCAAATAAATGTTTTTTCTTTTTCCCAAAGCTTGCTTGCTTGCTGTCTTCCTTCCTTTTATTCACTTAACAAAATGTACACAGCACCTACTCCATTCCAGGCACTCGACTAAGCACTGAAAATATGAAGCTAAAGAATATTTACCTCTTGCCCCTCAGGACTTGGCAGTGTAGCCATAAGTGTAAACCAACTGTCAGAATGCAGCATGCTGAGTAGTAGGTTAGAGGTATGGACTACACAGGGAGAGATATATTTAATCCAGAACGAGAAGAGCAGGGGAAAGAAGGAGAGGGTCAAGGAAGACTTCCTGGGGGAGGAGGCAGGAGGAGTGAGTGAGATTGGGTCTGCCTGTCGCTGGCGACAACTAACCACAGAGCCTGGTCCCCAGGACGAGTGTTTTGGAGAGGTGGGTGAGGATGGAGCCACTGGCAGTTGTGGAGGAGAGAAAGGGCTATTTTAAAGACCCACAATATTCATCTCCTCTCTCACTGGCCACCTGCAAAGCACATTTAAAAAAAAATTTTTTTTTATTATGATCATTCTGTTCTACATATATAATCAGTAATTCATAATATCATCATAGTTGCATATTCATCATCATGATCATTTCCTAGAACATTTGCATCAATTAAGAAAAAGAAACAAAAAGAAAGAAGAAAAAAATTCATACATACCATACCCCTTACCCCTCCCTTTCATTGATCACTAACATTTCAATCTAAATTTATTTTAACATTTGTTCCCCCTATTATTTATTTTATTCCATTTGTTTTACTTGTCTGTTGATGAGGTAGATAAAAGGAGCATCAGACAGTCACATTGTGAAAGCTATATCATTATACTATCATCTTAAAGAAACATGGTTACTGGAACACAGATCTACATTTTCAGGCAGTTCCCTCCAGCCTCTCTGCTACATCTTGAACAACAAGGTGATATCTACTTAATGCATAAGAATAACCTCCAGGATAACCTCTCGACTCTGTTTGGAATCTCTCCGCCATTGACACTTAGTCTCATTTCACTCTTCCCCCTTTGGTTGAGAAGATTTTCTCAATCCCTTGATGCTGAGTCTCAGCTCATTCTAGGATTTCTGTCCCACATTGCCAGGAAGGTCCACACCCCTGGGAGAGGGGAAGGGTAGTGAGTTTGCTTGTTGTGTTGGCTGGAGAGAGAGGCCACATCTGAGCAACAAAAGAGGTTCTCTTGGGGGTGACTCTTGGGCCTAATTTTAAGTAGGCTTGTCCTATCCTGCAAGGCACATTTTTAAGATCATTCTGAACCA
>PVIY010025035.1:0-37248 GCA_004026745.1 Myrmecophaga tridactyla
ACATTTGAATGGGTTCATGCTGGTTTCTAACAAATTCATGGTTACAATACTTGTAGCAAAGTTCACAGTTGTAGGATGTTGGAGTGAAATTTGAGCAGAGTTTTTCTTAAATTTTTACATAAGCTACAGACTTACTTAGTTTCATTATCTGTTTTTATAAGTAATGCAAATGTTTTAAAAAGAAGTAGAATTAATAAGTCCTAGGAAATTTTAATTTAAATTAGTAATCTCTTTCTCTGACTTCTAAGAAATAACTAGGTGTTTTTTTTTTTAGTTAAAAAATAAGTAGAGCAAATGGTAATTATATTTTAAAACTTTTAACTTATGTGTGAGACGAAAGCAAAAAAATGTTTATTTGGTACAAAAGTTATATTTTGACTAGTGCATTTCCTAGTATAACTTATGTGGACAGCTTAATTGAGCATCATAGTACATGGAACCTTGAGTAAGGCTTGAGATTTTGTAGGTTTGTCCAGAGTGATGCCCTGATAAATCCCAGAGTGATCTGAACAGTGAATAAAAAAGTATTTGCAAAGTCCCCTTGGGGGAATGGTGAAAAAGGGGAAAAATTCAGCTTCCCCAAGTGGAGAATTCTTGATATTCTCACAAGCAGTGAGGACAACCAAAGCAATAGGCTGAGCCCCCAAACTTGGGGTTTGTTCATATAAAACTTAACCCCACAAAGGATAGGCTAAGCCTACTTAAAAGTAGGCCTAAGAGTCACCCCCAAGAGAACCTCTTTTGTTGCTCAGATGTGGCCTCTCTCTCGCAGCCAACACAACAAGCAAACTCACCACCCTACCCCTCTATACGCTGGACATGACTCCCAGTGGTGTGGACCTTCCTGGCAACGTGGGACAGAAATCCTAGAATGAGCTGGGATTCAGCATGAAGGGATTGAGAAAACCTTCTTGACCAAAAGGGGGAAGAGTGAAATGAGACTAAATAAAGTGTCAATGGCTGAGAGATTCCAAACAGAGTCCAGAGGTTATCTTGGAGGTTTTTCTTACGCATGATATAGATATCACCTTTTTAGTTAAGGTGTAATGGAGAGGCTGGAGGGAACTGCCTGAACATGTAGAGCTGTGTTCTAGTAGCCATGTTTCTTAAAGATGATTGTATAATGATATAGCTTTCTCAGTGTGACTGTGTGATTGTGAAAACCTTGTTTCTGATGCTCCTTTTATCTACCTTATTGACAGATTACTAAAACATGGATTAAAAATAAATAAATAATAGGGGGAACAAATGTTAAAATAAATTTAGTAGATTGAGATGCTAGTGATCAGTGAAAGGTAAGTGGTATGATATGAATTTTTTTCTGTTTTTTTATTTCTTTTTCTGAATTGATGCAAATGTTCTAAGAAATGATCATGATGGTGAATATACAACTATATGATGATATTGTGAGTTATTGATTATATATCAAGAATGGAATGATCAAAAAAAAAAGAAACTAGAACATTTAAAAGGCTTTTTTAATATGGCATAGTTTACTCCCCAGTATAGAATAGCTCATTAATTTTAAAAAGACCTTAGAAGATGCAGAAAGAGAGACAACATGTCACCCACAGTGTAGAATCAGAGAATTTATCACTGGTGTTATATTCCTACTAGGCTTTCCTTCTTTTTTTTTTTTTTGCTCAGAACATATATAAGTAAAAATTCTTTAGGTGATCTCTTTGTAATATAGCTTTGCCCTTTTAATCTTCATCTAAACTCATATTCCTTTAACAAAAAAAGGATATGTATTAATACTAAGTCGTGATCAATTACTTCCAGAGATATCCCAAATATTCTTCTCTTTGAGAGCCTTTTGGATGGTAGAGTTGTAAAAATACTTATTTTTCTCTTTCAGAAAAATGTTAAAGATCTCATGGATTCAAATGGAATTAGAATCCTCGTGGACTTGCTTACTCTTGCACATCTCCATGTAAATCGAGCTACAGTACCACTCCAAGTATGTATGTTTGTCTGGGTTTACAAGCTTAGTAGCCTTTGAATACAATTTTAGGTCTAAAGAAACAAAAAAATCTGAAAATATGTCAATGCATGTGGTCATGGATGTATTTCTCCAATAGCTAAGAGATTAATTCATGCAAAAAAAGTGAAATCATAACAATCCAAAATGGTCAGCGATAATACAGTTTTATCTTTCTAATGCCTTTTTGTCTTTTAAAATGATTGCATCTCTAAATGTGGCTTATTTTGAGATAATTTGACCTCTAGGATTTAAATTGAACTCATCAATTAAGTAGCTAGAAGTTTTAGCATTTTCTACCATCAAGAATATGCTTTTGCTTGGAGGAATGTGTGGGCCTTATATAGTAAAACCAGCCAATGAGATGTCTAAGTTGCAAGTCTCTAATGAAAGGCCTCATCTGATACCTAAGTTATATAGCGGGGATTTATATTAAGCTCATTGTTGATTTTTTTTGGTGTTATGTTTTGTTTAATCTTCTGGGGTGAGGAAATGTGCCCTGTTAAATTTTGTTGAACTCTAAATTGAATATTTAGAATATAGGATTTTCTATTATTGCATATAAATAAGAGTAGTTGTTATGCTTATGAAAGATTATAGTGTACCAGTTATTGTTCTGGTACACATAATAAATATTAACTCTTTAAATTCTCCGAAAGCCCAATGAGGTGGCTGCCACATTATTCCCACTTTAGAGATGAGGGCACTTAGGAGCGGAAAGATTAAGTATATTACCCAAAGTCATCTAGTAAGTGGTAGAGCCAGGTAGAACACAGAAGTCTATGCTCTTCGCTATACTTGTCCATACGCATCTAAATGAAAGCTTATAGTTATGGGAGTATTTAAAAAAACATGTTATAATTAATATACTAATTACATAAAAAATTCTCATCCTGGCTTCTTATAAAACATCGATATATAATAAACTTACAAGAATTCTCGGTAATGAGAGTAGTTATTGAAACTGAATGTTTAAAATCACTCAAAACTTTTCTACTAACATTTTAACTCTTTACATAATGTGATCTCAGCTACTTAATTAAAATTTTTACTTGAGCTTTTTCTCCTCAAAAGAACTTCAATGTTCTGAATATTGTGGTTTTAAGATTAAGGATGAATGTTTATTTCTATAGTTATTTTCACTATTCTTCACTGTTCTTTCACTATTCTTTTAGTGTAGCAATCTACACTAAAATTTTAGTGTCCTGAGAATTTATGGTCATAGGGAAAGTAGAAGTCTTTTGAGTTTAGTGTAGATTGCTGCATGAATTAAGGGAATCATTTATTTCAATGGCATGTTAATAAGGACATAGTTGTTTTGGACTGCTGGGTTGGGCACTTAATCTTTAATTCTTAAAATAAGGTCACTTAAAATCTCCAGCAAATTTCTAAAGGGATGTAAACCCCCACCCCAAATTAATTTTATGACGTGTCTGTCCTCTTAGATTTTTGTCTTGGGAAATAACGAAATCTTTTAAAAACACAGAGCAATGTAATCGAAGCTGCTCCAGATATGAAGAGAGAGAGTGAAAAGGAGTGGTATTTTGGCAACGCAGACAAAGAAAGGAGTGGCCCATATGGTTTTCATGAGGTTTGTATCTTAGAGAAATCTTTTGTAAAGGTCTTAGCCTTTCTTATGCCCTTTTGTTTAGCACACCTCAAGATGTGGAATATTTTTAAACTATGATTTGAATTTGTGTCATCAGCTCTAAGGGCTCAGCCACTCCATTTCTACAAGAATGATTACATTGTCTGCCTTCCAAACAGAGCACATGCACCATATATAAATCATGTCTTCAAGTCTTGTTATATGTAACACTCAGGTTTTTAATGGATTTTATATAACAATTGCTATCTTAATGATTATCTCAAACTATAATGATTCTATAAGGTATGAGCATTTGAATTTTAATATGCAGTCTGAAATTCATTGAAGATTGCCTGTCTGAAGACCATGGCCATTTCCCAAGATCTTACTTAATATCTACTCAGATTGGAGCCTTCCCCCCCACATCCCCCATCTGCCACCAGCCTCAGCCTCCCAGGCTGTCCCTTTAAAATTTGGCCAAAGATGGTTATATAGAAGGCCAGGCCTTTTGCTTGTATATAGTTTTGTCATTTTACATTCCATCTCTTGTTTTTACTTTTTTTTCAATATTCCTTACGCCCTGCAGGTTAATCAACTAAATGGCAGTTTTTCTTGTATTTTAGTAGCCATATTCAGGTTCCTGTAGGTTTGTCAGCAAAAGCTTTTTTTTTTTTAAGTAGAAGAGTAAAAAAAAAAAAATGTTGTTTTAATAGTGAATTTGCATGTTTCTTTCGTAGTTTAGTATGAATTTACATTATACTACATTATGTTATTATTTATCTATTTTTAATAATGGTGTCATCCATCATCTAGATGCAAGAATTATGGACCAAAGGAACGTTAAATGCAAAAACCAGATGCTGGGCTCAAGGAATGGATGGATGGCGACCACTGCAGGTGATACCCCAGCTTAAGTGGTGTTTGTTAGCCAGTGGTCAGGCTGTACTGAATGAAACGGACCTTGCTACACTTATATTGAACATGCTGATCACAATGTGTGGATATTTTCCAAGCAGGTAAAATGAATTGAACTTTTCTATCGTTAACATTGACTCTAATGCACCTTGTTTTCCCCATATGGATGCTCTTTCAGTAATTACTCTGGCAATTTAGAGCAAAGATAGCATGTTTGTGGCCTTGGCGAAATACTTTGGCTTTTGGAGCTTTTTGACATAGATATAATGAAATAATTTGCAAATTATATTGTTAAATTAGCTAAAAGTATCTTTCTTTAGGAGACCTCAAATACTACCACAAAATTCATGCTTACTAGCTGCACTCTGGACATTAATAATTCACATATTCATGTGAATTCAGTATGAATGTTTTGAAGTAATCATATTGCAGTCCATATACAATGGTGATCTGTCAGGTTGGCCATTTATGGTAGAGAAAGTGAATCTAGGCCCACATCTTACCCCACTTAACTAGTGAAGCTGAGAATTTGTTCTACAGTGATATATGTAATTATAACTCTTATATGGAATATTTATAAAATGTTTTCATATACATCATTTAGTTTTATTACTATAGTAGAGGTATTTTGTGATGGAAATTACTGAGAAACTATACCATATTTAATAACATTTGAGGTTTCCATGTTCCAATTCTCTTTAAATATCAGCTCAGATTTAAAACCATAAAATTTGTATTAGAAGTAATGTAGCATTAAAGTTGAGGCTACACTTGGAAAATACTGAGAGTAGTTAAATTAAGGTTTAAAATTATGTGACAAATTTTGATATGCCCTTTGGGGGGAAATATCCACTGACAGTGTTTGGACAACACCCAGTATAATCAATTAAATAATAAATAAGAGTCTTTGGCTCTTCTAGGGTACTGTTTTTCAAGGAAATCTAATGGAAGGAAATGAAGTTCTATTAAGCAGCCAAATAGATTTAAACCAAAATACCTAATCATGTTCCCAGCTGTATGAGAGCTTAGTCTTCATTAACAAAAAAGTAAGGTAATCTGCTTCATGCCTAGTAGAATGTCATAATCTCCAAACCTAACAAATTTTAATAAATATATTAAATGTTGACCTTAGAAAATATTTTCTAGGGATCAAGATAATGCCATTATTCGGCCTTTACCCAGAGTAAAAAGACTACTGTCAGACAGCACTTGCCTCCCCCATATTATTCAGGTAAGTTATTTTATGTTTTCAAACTCGGAATTATTTGCCTTTATTTAATTTTATTATGAGCCCCAATCTTTGTTTAATTATAGTCTGTTTCACTTCAAAAAAGCCTGAGTGTTGAATTAACATTTATTTAATTTACTCTTCACAAGCTGATAATCTGGATATACTATGGAAGATTGTAAACATGGGAAGCATCAAGAATTTTTCTAAAACAGTTTTATTTATTATCCATTCTTAAAGTCATACCACTGTAATAAGTAAAAGGCTTTTTACTCTAGTTTGTGGTGCAGATTAATTCTGTGACCACTGGGAAATATGCCAGCAGGCCACAGATGTGGACATGGTAGTTTGTATCTTAAGAAGTAATCACAGCATTCTCACTAGTTTATGCCTCAGGTTTTGACTGTTCTCAGTTGTGTTCATAGATAACAACTGACTCAAAGCACTGAATTGAAATTATATAGGAAGCATGGAAATATTACAGTATCTTTTTTTCTTCATCATTTTGCTCATTTGGAACAAAATTAGCATTAAACCCAAACAAGTCAGGTTCCAGAGATTTCAGATAAATAGTTTCCTCCTGTTTATTAACTGTTCCGTTAAATCTAATTTTTTTTAATATAAATCAGCACATGGCTTGTCTTTAAGATCTGTGTCAGTAACTTCTGTCATTTTTATCCATTATATATGGTGTGGAAAGGGAGAGAAAACGAACAGTTTTTATATTTTTGCATTCACATATTACCACATAAATGCTATGTAAGTCATTGATAATGGAAAGGACTTCTGGATTTGATAAGTCCTTCCCAATCTGTTGCTTTCTTCCTTTAAGCATACAAGCGTTTTAAAATTGCATGTT
Source organism: Myrmecophaga tridactyla (assembly GCA_004026745.1). Lineage (NCBI taxonomy): Eukaryota > Metazoa > Chordata > Mammalia > Pilosa > Myrmecophagidae > Myrmecophaga > Myrmecophaga tridactyla. The sequence continues at coordinate 6,572 of PVIY010025035.1, forward strand.
TTCTAGTTTTGTTCGGTGCTGTCCAGACCTTAAATGCAAGAGCACTGCAATTATTAGTGTTTCTTCTAAACTACGACCCATCCTAGGGTATTTGTTTTCTATATTGAAGCCTCTCAATGTGTAGACAGACTATACTCGGAAAATCAACCCCTTCCTAAACATTTTTCCGAGACTAGTGAAACTGAGAAAAAGGAAGAAAGTAAATGCAAATGGTATTAGATTTCAGGTCAGTCATCTGAAGGGGTGATTGAAAAACTTCTGAAAGATATGATCAGCATAACATGAAGCTGGGCGGTAAGGGGCAGAGTGGGGATGGAAGAATCTCTTAATTAATCCAAAATTTGTAGTAATATCTGAACAATGAAAGTGATTCAGGAGGATTTTATTGATAAATCTAGCCTCGTTTAACAGCACATACCTCCTATATATTTTTACTCTGGGTTCAAAAATATCTTTTAGAAGTTGGTTCTGTTTTTCCTTTAATTTCTTATAACTTGGGAGACTTTAGTCTCACCAAGCACAGTTTGGCAGCTGCATTAGTTTTCAGGAACATTATCTTTGTTGGTCAAGTGTTTGAACAGTTGCCATGTGATATAGTTTTACTGAAATTTTTAGTGAATAAATAGTCTGTGTTTTCTGATATAACCACAATTTCAAATATTCTGGGCGTTTTGCCTGCTAATTTTGCCTTTGTGAAATATCTCATAGTACTAAACACCTAATTTGAATTCCTTGTTGAACAGACACCAAAACACAGAGAAATTTAGATTATTTACTTAGTCATATAACTGTTCAGTCTCACCTCTGAGTCTAGTATTTGACCTGAAATTCAGGATTCCTGGGATGCAAGAATTTATCAGAACTTGAAATGCTACTTTTATTAAGCGTCATAAATAAAACATTAAATTTGTTTATCAAATGTTCATTCATAGCATCTCTACATAACTTTTAATTAACCAAGATACATTACTTTAGTCCCAGCTTATTATCTGGTATTTCTGGCCCAGATTTCTAGCGATTACATCTTTGGTGCTTTTTGGTAGTAGAAGTACTACCTGGTGTTTCTGGTACTTGTTTATCCTCTTGTCTTCTACCTGTACTTCAGAATCTGTTTCCTAACATTGTTTCACATAACGTAATTCTCTGTTCTGTTCTTTAAATTCTCACGTAGCCTTCAAGGGATTTTTTCATGTCAGTTGAACTGAACGGAAACTAATGCAAAGCATAGCTACTTTTCTTTCATCATTAGCAGAGGAATCCACTTAAGATTCGTGCATAAGAAACAGTTTTGCCTGTATCCATGCAAAAGCTGGTCACAGGCATGTTTGTGCTTTTTCTTAGTATTTTCATCAATTCTCAGTTGTTATTTAACTATCTGTACTAAATGATATCACTCTTCAAATCTGTTGGGAGTCTGGTCCATAAGCACACTGAATCCTACAGATTTTTATTTTATGATTGATTATAAATAAAGAAGTATAATATTAGCATATGAAATACATGCACCCAAAATGAATGAAATTGCAAGATTTTTATAACCCAATAATCAAAACATTCTATTTCACTTTTTAGCTACTGCTGACCTTTGACCCTATCCTTGTTGAGAAAGTTGCTATTTTGTTATATTATATCATGCAAGATAACCCACAGTTACCTCGTCTTTATCTGAGTGGAGTGTTTTTCTTTATCATGATGTATACAGGTTCCAATGTGCTTCCTGTTGCTCGGTAAGAACTTTAATGCTAATCTGTTTAAAATTATTATATTGGATTGTTCATTGGCAGATTTAATTTCATAAGTATATCGTTGCTTTTGTCAAATTTTTCATTATAAAAGCCGTTTACGTGTATGAAAATACATTAGAATTAGAAAAACGGGAAAAATTACTCAGAAATACACCACTTTACCACATAAGATATAAGAATTTTATTTTCATCTAGCATTTTAATATATTTAATATATTCTTACTGGACATGCAGGTTTGCATTTTGCTTTTTCCTTTAAAATGTGATAAGTAATTTTTATTTTACTATTCATAATTTTTATTGTTTTATCACATAACTTAATGTGGCATAATACAAAAATCTTTCTAATTCATTTAATTAGAAATTAAATAATTTGGGAATATGGATTTACAAGTTGCCTTTTATGGCTTTAATTATATATAGATTAAAGATCTGGTCTGTAGAAAATTAAAATTATGAAACTTAATCAATTCTTTTATCTAATCAGTAATTTATTAAATTTTTTAGGTTTTTGAAATATACACATACCAAACAGGCTTTCAAGTCTGAGGAGGTAAGCCATAATAATCCTCTGAATACATAATTTAATGCTGAATAAACTGTGTTGGCACTGTAAGTTTCTCAAGCTATGTATATTTATTAGATTATAAGCACTTGAGGGCAGGTATTATTCATTTTTTACATTCCTTGTGGTACTTTGTACATAGAAAGTCTGAGCTAATATTGTTTAAATGAAAATAACTATTGCCCATTAGACTTAGTATTAAAATTGCAGGTGTGAACTGTATGTAACCTGGCACCCTTGTGAATGCTCATCGTTCTCTGTGTAAGACTTAGATTAGTGATTTTCATAAATAATTCATTTTATACCTGAATCTTATTTAGTCAGCTTATATTCAGAAAGATCTCAATCTTCTTTGCTCACATCCTAGGGTGATCAAAGTACAAGTTTCCTTCTTTTTATTTATTTACTTTTAGTTTTTATTTTATAATAATTTGAAACTTAAAGGACAGTTGCAAAAGTAATACAAATTCTTTACGAAGAACCCAAAATATCACCACCACCTCCCCTGTGCCGACTCCCAGATCTACCAGTTTTAACATTTTGCTGCTTTCCGTATCATTCTCCCTCTTCCTCCCCCTCCCCCTCCTCTAAACGTTTGAGACCAGGTTGCAGACGTCATACTCCTTGAACACATAACAGCTTCATATACCTTTCCTGTGAACAATGATATTCAATTATGTAGTCACCTATGAAGTTCAAGAAGTTAAACACTGATATAAATCTTAAATTCTGTATTCTGTTTTTTTCTAATGTCTCCGTATCCTTTTGGACCCTTTGTTCTCCATTCTCCATTCTTAAATCCCATCTAGTATCATGTATTGCATTTAGTTACCATCATCTCTTTCTTTTTCTTTTCTTTTGCTCAGTAATTGTGGAAACATATATAAAACATAATCTTACCATCCCAACCTCTCGTAAGCATTCAGTAGGATTAATCACATTCACACTGTTGCAGTACCCTCACCATCATCCATTACTGGAACTTTGCCTTTACCCCAAACATAAACCTTTCACTCATTTTGTATTAACTCCCATTGCCCGTGCCCTCCACATCTGATGAGCTGTGTTCTACTTTCTGTCTCTGAATTTGCTGTCCTCTGAAAGAAAAGTACCCCAAATGCTATTTCTAATGTAGTAGTATGGCATTTTGGCATTTTTTCCTTCCCTTTTTTTGGTAACCTTATCTATATATAACCTAAAAAAATTTTTTTTTTAAATTAGAAACCACATAATATTATTTTACCTAACAGTATTTTGTTATTTGCAGCAAAACTATTTATTTATTTCTAAACTGTGAAAGTGAAAAAAAAGGGCATGTTGTTAACAATTGGAAATAGAGTAGATCTATTTTGGTTTTTTGTCTTAAAAGATAGCACAAATAATAGCTATAATTATAAATCTGGGTTGTATTTTATATTGCTCTGTGGAAATCAGGCAACATTCTCGGTGTTGCCTACATGTTGGCAAAATAAGGCCTACAGATTGGCAGTTGATATCAGCAGTAACTCTGAAATCGTCTTGGGTATGAACAGATGTGTGAGCCTGTGCATGTATGAGCCCGCCTTGTAGTGTCGTTATTATGAGTGTCATTACTCCCCTAGCTTCATCCCCCACTCACTGCCATATGCATACAAAACTAGAATTTTTGATTTAGCAGTTAATCTGTAAATTGTACTTTTTCAATGTATTTTTAATTGAATTTTTTAATGGGCTGCAGGAATTATCAAGTGATAGAATTCTAAAGATCAGAACAAACACTTCTCCCAAAAGTTGAATGGATCAATGAATTTATAGCTTTTATTCGCAGAAAGACTGAAAATACTCTTTCTAATTTGTCTTTGTATCAAGTGATAAAGCCATGTCTGGTTTCCCCCTACTCCCCTTTTTTTTCCCTATCCTATAAGAGTAAAACATTCTCAATTTGCCTAGAAGGAAATGAGAAAATTATTTATAGTAGTTTTTTTTTCTTTAGGGTTACATTTTCATCAGATAAAGAAATTAGTTTAAAAATTTAGTTTTATAAGTAAAATATATTCTTATCCTGATTTTATTTGATCAGCCGGAGGATTTTGCGTTCTAGATACAGTTAATCATAATTACCTTGAATAAAAATTGTGGCCACATTTAATGAGGACAAGTACTTTAAGATCTTGCCTTTTCAGGAGTTAGTGGTTTTTGAAGACAGAAGCAGGTGCAGGCAGGTAATGCAGCACACAATATAATGTGGAATCATTGATGTAAATCTTTGCAGTAGTCGTCATTGTATTGTCTTCACTATCATGTATGCTCAAAGGCCAGTTGTTCCAAATAATGTTGGCAGCACCTAACACACCTGAGGAGGTGAAGATTGCTGCAGAGCTGGAGGGTGTGAATTCTGATTTGGAGCTCATGCTAAGCCATTTCTTACCAGATACCTTCCACTTTATATTTTGCCATGTTTCCATTTAAATTTCTAAAGCATGAAAGCAGTTTGTTCCAGTTATGCTCTTAAAATGTTCTCTAACCATAATTCATTTATTAGAAAATTGAAAAAGATAACTTAAGTGTTTTTGACTACATTTTGCTTTGTTTTGTTTTAAAGACAAAAGGACAAGATGTTTTTCAAAGAAGTATACTTGGGCATATCCTACCTGAAGCAATGGTTTGCTACTTAGAAAATTATGAACCTGAAAAGTTTTCTGAGATTTTTCTAGGAGAATTTGATACTCCAGAAGCAATCTGGAGTAGTGAAATGAGGTAAATAACCAGTCGACTGTTTCCATTAAAAAGCATTTTTTTCCTTATGTAAAATTAACCATTGTAAGGCGAACAATTCAGTGGCATTTAGTACATTCACAATGTTGTACAATCACCACCTCTGTCTAGTGGTTGTTCGTATTTTATGCTTAGAATCTTGGCTACTTGATACGTAGTTTGACTTTTGATTATGAAACGAGTGAAAATGTTTCACATGTTTCGTAATCAAAAGCTCCAGTAGTTATTGGTGCCAAATCACTTTTGTCTGATGAGTTTTGAGAAGGCTTTAAGCTTTTTTCCTACTCAATTTTAACATGATTTGATAAAATTGCTCTTACCTTAATAGAACTTTATGAAAAGGTAGGGCCTGTTGCTGATATTAAATCAATTTATGAAATTGGTAAGGTTTTAGACAGTGAACTGAGAATATGTACATAGGCGGTATATAGGGATAAAATCAAGGCATACATACCCTAGGAATTTGGAAAAGAACTGTATACCACTAAATTGTGTCCACAGAGAACGGATCAGGTCATAAACATCCAGAATCATTTTAGAAAGAGAATTCCTTGGCCAGCACATTTTTTACCTTAGGCTAAAGGTTAACATTCCTAAAGAATGTCCTTATTAGAGGAGAAGAAGAAGTCTGTGGAGAACAAAATAAAGGAGAAGCCCACTAGCAAGACATGGCAGCATCCAGCCAGACTCTGTCCAGAGTGCTTCATAGGTCCAGCATCAAGACCGCCTTTCTGTGAAGTCCTCTTAGCTGGATGGCATTTGGTCTTGAGTTGATTATTCACTGTCCTTGGGCTGACTTCATGCTCACCATGCTGCCTGCTGGTTATCACTTGATTTCTCCCATAGGTTCACCTGTAGGCGTGGCATGTGCCTTATCCAATAGTTTGAATATATTCTGTATGGTGGTCATATTTTTTACTGGGTACAAATATTTAGAAATATGCGTGAATTAGCAAAACAATTTTCTGTGCCATTTTTCTCTCCTGAGATTGGTTAATCTCATTCCCCATTTAAAGCTACCATTGGGTAGCTCTTCATATACTACCCAAATCTAAGTTTCTGCTTAGCTTGAAAACCTGACTCTATACTGTAGTAAGTTAACTAAAGTAGATACCATGTAACTAGCTTCTTTGTGTTGATAGCAAGCTTGAGTTCCATGACTATCCCGTTGTGAATGCAGATCCCATTGCCTATCTAAACCTTGTCTTTAAAATAAAACTAATTCCTTCGTAACGATTGAAGGTTTTTGTGTTTGCAGGCGCCTCATGATAGAGAAGATTGCTGCCCATCTTGCTGATTTCACACCTCGTCTTCAGAGTAACACAAGAGCACTTTATCAGTATTGTCCCATCCCAGTTATCAACTATCCACAGCTAGAAAATGAACTATTTTGTAATATTTATTACCTCAAACAACTTTGTGATACACTCCGATTTCCAGATTGGCCAATTAAAGATCCGGTAAGTCAGCAGATAACTTGTGCTTTTCTTAACCATAAAAAATAGCCTCTAATCATGTCTGGATGTGTTTTCCTTTGGTGATAAGATAATTAGTTTTCTTAAGTATTTCCTCTATCTTAAGACTGTGTAAATCTGAGTGTAGTTTGATATATTTTGGTAAATCCCAAACTGAAAGTTAATTTTTATGTGAGCATATTAAGAACTTTACATTGTTGATATTCTGTGACAAAAACAAAACAAACTTAATTTCATACACGTAACAATTATATTGTGTAATAACTTGGTGGAAGCTTATCTTTACAGCAAAATGATTAAGCTCACAGATATTTGGGTTAGTCTGGGATTGAATCTCAGTTTGGCAATTAATAGCTTTATATGTAACTTTGGGTATGTTGTTTTACTTCTCTAAGCCTCAGTTTTCATTCTAAAATGGTAATAATGGTGAATATCTCATGCAGTAGTTGTGAAGATTAAATGAGGAGTCATATAAGAAACTTGCATAATTCCTAACACCCATGGGAGGCAGTAAGTGTTACCTGCTCATTTGTCTGTGGCAGTTTGTGCTGTCAGCCTGCCCACAGTGACCCTCAGGATCTTTCCATCCTCAGCCCTTGGATATGTACAGGGAGCCTGGAATAAAGTAGGCCTGGGTATCCATGTTCTACTGCTGTGTCAGAGGTTATACCATCATCCATACCATCTAAAAGATTTCAGAACAGTTGCTATTTGTATCACCCGTCACTGTCTCTTTATAGTGCTGTGACCTAATGAAGGTTGGTAGCCTTTCATACTTGTTCAGGATTCAACATAAGATAATAGAAAAATGGTGGGCTTTTTTCATTAGGTCTGGTTCAGATCCAGCGCCACCATGTATTAACTTGGAAACATGCAGCAACCTCTCAAAATCTCACTGTCCTCATTTATTACAACTTTAGACAAGAATTAAATCACCTACAGTCTGTAAAGCACCGACACACAGGCAGGTAATAAATGTTAGCTCTCTTCTTCTCACCTTCTTTTCAGCCTTTTGGGTTCACTATCCTTTACCTTTGTTTGAATGCAAGCATACCAGTAATTGTTTGAACACTTTGAGATACATAACAAAATATGCAGCTAACCACAATATGGCTGCTAATTTTGAAATTTTCCATATTTTGAAAGTTTCTTTGACAATTAAGAATAGAAACACAGATTGACAGAGAATTTTTTTTTTTTTTTTTTTAACATGGGCAGGCACCAGGAATCGAACCCGGGTCCTCTGGCATGGCAGGCAAGCACTCTGCCTGCTAAGCCACCATGGCCCACCCGACAGAGAATTTTTAAAATCACTTAAAAAATATAGAGGAATATAGCCCTGTGACAAGTACCTGTCTACCTACTATTTGACATTGCTGAGAAAGTGATTGTGGTTATTTGTATTTCAGAAAGCTGGTTAAATGGGTAGCCCAGAAATGTCAATTTTAAAAAATACAGCACTAGAATTCTGTAACTTCAAAATTATATTCTGGGGCAGGCAACAGTGGCTCAGTGGCAGAGTTCTCACCTGCCATGCCAGAGATCTGGGTTCGATTCCCAGAGCCTGCCCATGTAAAAAAAAAAATATTTATATTCTGAATTATTTTTACTTTAATAGACATAAATTTTCACCCTCTGTCTTTCAAGGTTAAGCTTTTAAAAGATACCCTTGATGCCTGGAAGAAGGAAGTGGAAAAGAAGCCACCTACAATGTCAATAGATGATGCCTATGAAGTGCTTAATCTCCCTCAAGGACAGGGCCAGTGAGTTATTTTCAGTATTATAATAGTAAATATCTTCCTTGCCTTAAAATTTTAATATCAAATAATAAATCATATTTAAATCAACTGTTTTTAATTTTTTTTTTCTTGCCTAGTCTTTGATAAACAATTTAGGGCATTATCTATTTGATTTTTTATTTGCTGCAAATTTTTCAGCAGTAAATAAATAAGAACTGCCTTCTTCTATTATTGCTGTCAAAATCATTACTTTCCACTAATTGAGATCATATACGCAGGTGCCTCAAATTGTGTCTGACACGTGGTAGTCATATATTCATTTTTTCCCCTTCCCACTTGCAGTTTGTGTTATATAGAAGAGAAGATTTGATTAAACCGTATGCCTATGATGCTAAATGACAGATGTATAGAAAAAAGTGCAGATTTACTTTGTAATTAATCAGCGACATTTTATAGTAGACTAGGTATGTTAAGAGAAAAATGGCTTAAAAGGCATTTTCTTATGTATGGATGAACTAAATTGTACATTTTTGACAAGGCTGACAATTATAATAACTTAAAATTATAGTGTAGGAAGGTGACATTTGGACATTTAAAAAAAATTTTTTTCTTTTAGTCATTTCTTAGTTCTTCAAATACCAAATATGGCTTTGTAATTTAAAATATATGATAAGGTTACATAGGGAATTTTTAGGTTTTATCTTTCAGCTATAAAGATAGCATGTAAAAACATTCTTAAATCTTATTGGGTTTAATTTGTTACATAGTATATGCTCAAGTATTTTGTCAAGTATGATAAAAGTAAGTTTCTTAAAATTCCATTTTAGATGATTGTACAAATGTTTTTCTTGTACCCTATTGTATTCTAACACAATTTTCCTACTTAACAGGCACGATGAGAGCAAGATTAGAAAAGCTTACTTCAGACTTGCACAAAAGTACCACCCTGATAAGAATCCAGAAGGGAGGGTATGTACTGCCTTTGGAATTAGGGCAGTTGGGTTGACTTCCATTTGTTTTATTAATGTTTAAAAAGAGACAAGATATACTTACCTGCTGTCTTAGTTTGGTTCGTAAGATGTTCCTAGTGTGTAATTACTTAACTTCCAGCCCACTCGCCCACATTTTCTCCCTGAATGTCTGTCTTCATGATCCTTCCTGAGTTTACCATTAGGTCTGCCTTTGTGATTAGTAGTTTACAAATTTTATTCTTTCTCCTTACCCATGTCTGTTTGACATTCAACTTTAATGGGCAGTCACAATAATAATTGAAAATTAGGAAAGTGGGTGAAGTTTATTCATTTGTAATTGATGCCATTGCCATCCAGATTGCTTTGGGCAATTTGTGTATTTTTCTCATGACAGCCAGCTTCAGATCATTCTAAATGAAACAGTAGAAAATGTAATTGAGGGTTAAAATCCTCTGCTGCTGGCATCCGCTGATCCCACCTCTTCAAACTTCCATTAAAATATCAAAGATTTCTAAAAGTTGAAATCATACAAGAATCCCAGAAGTAGGACTGTCTGTTGCTTGAAATTTAATTTCCATTGATTTCAAGATCAGTGTTTTTCACTGGGGAAAGATACCATATTCCTGAATGGAACTTTTATATGTTTAAGGCATTTTTTATCAAAAGTCTGGGGTATTTTTTTAAAACCTGGTGGCAATTTACAGTTCATTTGGGAGAGAAAACAATCAAGATAGGAAGGAAATTTTAAAATTAGTATTGAATTGTCAGGCTTAACCACCAGATATTAAAACATTATATAAAGCTGTAATAGTAAAACAATACGTAGACCAGTGGAGCAAAATATAGTATAGTAGTTCAAGAGCATGGATTTAAGAGTCAGATCCGGGGTGTAAGTGTTAGCTCTGCCACCAGTTGACTTTGTGACTTCAGGCAAGTTATTTAATTTCTTTAAATTCAATATCCTCTCCTAAAAAAATGAGGATAATAATGGTACATACTTCCCATGGCTGTTTTAAGGATTAAATGAGATAATGTATACAAAACCTTCAGTACAGTGACTGGCATGGTGCTCAGTGAGTGGTAGCCACTGTCATAATTATTTTTATAATAACTCAGAAACTTTTTGCATGTATGAATTTTAAAATCATTGAAAAGAAGAGAGTTTTTTTTTTTTTGCATGGACAGGCGCTGAAGAGGAGAGTTTTTAGTAAATGGTATTGGGATAATTGGGTAGCTGTTTGAAAAAAAGTTTTGCCGTATACCGTATGCCATCTAGATTACAACTGGAATAAATTCCTTAATGTAAAGAACAAAACAAAATAATCACTGGAGAAGTTAGTTGTTAAATGAAAATCAGCTGTGTTGTGTTTAAGTTGTGACTTGAGATGTTGTAAGTTAATTATCTTTGATTACACACAGGATATGTTTGAAAAAGTAAATAAAGCATATGAATTTTTATGCACCAAATCAGCAAAAATAGTGGATGGACCAGATCCAGAGAATATAATTTTAATTCTAAAAACACAAAGCATTCTCTTCAACCGTCATAAAGAAGGTAAGATGTGCTATTCCCAAATTTCATTTATCCTTCAGCTAATTCTACTGTGTTGTTTCTATAGCATATTTTAATAGATTTAGAATTATTACCTCAAAATAAGAGGTAAAGACTCTTGGAATCACATTTTAGATATAGTATGAGAGTATTTTTCTGTAAGAAGGACCAAAATGCTTTGTTTTATACCTTTCCCTTCTTTACCTATGTTTTTCAGTGGTATCAACATTACCAACAAGCTTTCATTATTCCTTCCTTTAATTTTTTTTCAAAACACTTTCTATTATAAACTGTAATGTATATACAAGAAAGCAATAAATTTCAAAGTACATTGTAACAAGTAGTTTTAGAACAGATTTCAGAGTTTGGTAGGGGTTACTGTTCCACAATTTTAGGTTTTTCCTTTTAGCTCCTCCAAGACATTGAAGACTAAAAGAAATATCAATGTAATGATTCAGCAGACTGCTCATTTGTTAAATCCTGTTTTCTCTATTATAACTCCTCCTCCTTTGCTCCATCTCCAGTCGTTAGAAGTATTTGTGATCACCCTCTCAACTTGTTCATATTTGAAAGGGAATTGATAATTTGGGATAGGGATAAAACTAATTGTTGTTCTTGGAGAGACTGGCCCCTCTGGGTTTCAGGCGTAGGGACCCATCTGGAGGTTGTAGGTTTCTGGAAAATAATCTTACATGTCATTTTGGAAAATCTCAGATAGAGCCCTAACTCCTGTTAGAGTTAGAGTTAACAGGAATGGTTTTGGTTGAGGGTTGGCAAACCATGGTAATTAGCAATATCTAGCTAAAGCTTGCAGAAGAGCAGCCTCTAGAATAGCCTCTTAACTGTTGAAACTCTTTTAACCACAGATATTCATTTCTTTTCCCCCTTTTTATCAAGAGGTTGATGTTGATCCCCTGCTGCCAGGGCCAGGCTTATCTCTAGGAGTCATTGCCAGGGAAATTTTCACTTCTGGATGTCATATCCCACATAGGGAGAGGGTAATGATTTTACTTGCAGAGTTGGGCTTAGAGAGAGGGAGACCACATCTGAGCAACAACAGAGGTTTTCTGGAAGTAACACTTAGGAATAATAAGATAGGCTTAGGTTCTCTGCTACAGAAATAAGCTTCACAAAAACAAGCCTCAAGACCTAGGGCTTGGCGTATTGACTTGAGAGTCCCTAATATTTGAAATAGTATCAGGGATTTTCCCAGTAATAAAATTTAATAGTTTCATATTATTTTTCCTGTCCCTCAAGGGACTTTGCCAGTACTTTGTAATTAAGTGCCCAACATACTCTGGGATGTATCTGGGTATAATATTAAGCTATACAGAATTACAAGCTTTCATTCCCATTCTGGGCTCCATGTGTTTGGATTATTTAAATGAGCTATCCAGACAAGTTATTAGATTATGTGCTACAGAAAATATTTAGGTTTTAGACAAAATAAACTCTCTTCCTTTTGGTCTCATACAGTAGGTAAAGTTCTAAAAACAGACAATGTCATCCTTACCTTGATTTCTGATTCGCCTTAGTCTCTACATGATTGGCTTCATTCTTATCTCTAATTGAAGCCTGTTCTCTCTTTCAGTTTCTTTAACAGTTGTATGTAGCAATGGTGACTTTCAGAGTTACAGAACTCCAACTCTGAGTCTTAGAAGTCACACAGGTAGCCAAAGTTCCAGGGAGATACCATGTTATACATGTATATGTGGTTATACATCTCAAAATGTGGAAATAACATTTAACAGCTCTGGACCAAATGTGACTGCTATAAGAGCTTAAAATCTAGGCATATTCGCAACTGTCTTGCATATAACATTAAGCAAACCCTTGATGTCTAAGTAGTTTGCTGTCAGAATAAGTTCAAAACATGTTCCCTGATCAACTTTCAGGAATTCTTGGTCCCAAAAAGAGGTATCATCTATTCACTTTTCTTTGTTTTCATCATTTTCAGGAGGAGAAGGGTCATCTCTGTGGTGGGCGTACCACTGAATGACCTTTTTTTAAACATTGCTGCATTAACATTTGGTAGAGGAACTGGGTCATCATCTCCTTCATCATCCATTTCTAAATCTTCTAACATGGTCTTTATAGTCACAGGTTGTTTGGCAGTTTTCACATCAACTATAAGTATCTCTCCATCAGAGCTCTGCAAGTTAATTGAAGGCATGGTGTTTGATCTCAAGGAGACACTGTGCTGGAGGCTGATGAGAGCTGGGCAGTGTCAACACAATCTTGTCCTCATTTTTGAAAGATATTGTTTCCCAGTATAGAATTCTTGGTTGGCAGTTTTTTGCTTTCAGCACTTTAAATATGTCATCCCACTGCCTTCTTGCCTCCATAGTTTCTGATGAGAAATTGGCCCTTGTACATGATGTGTTGGTTCTCTCTTGCAGCTTTCAGAATTCTCTCTATCTTTGGTATTTGACACTGATATTTTTGGTATTTGACACAGCATGGCTTATTTGAGTTTATCCTGTTCAGAGTTTGTTGAATGTCTTGGAAGTCTATATTCTTATCTTCCATTAACTTTGGAAAGTGTTCAGCTGTTATTTCTTTGAGTATTCTCTCTGCCTCTTTCTCTCTTTCTTCTGCTTCTGGAATTTCCACAAATGCATAGAATGGTATACTTAATGATGTCCAACAGGTTTTCAGGTTCTGTTCACTTTTCTTTGTTCTTTCTTCCTTCTGCTCCTCAGATGGGATGACTTTAGTTGTCTTATCTTGAGGTTCACTGATTCTTTCTTCTTTTAGCTCCAATCTCCTGTTGAACCTCTCTAGGGAATTTTAAATTTCTGTAACTGGTCCTTCAGTGTTGTTTGGTTCCATGTCACTCTTTCCATCTCTATTAATACTCTTATTGTATTTGTTCATCTCTCATTTTCCTGATTTCCATTAGTTCTTTGTCCATGTTTTCCGTAGCTCTTTGATCATATTGAAGACTGTTTTTCAAAGTCTTTGTCTAGCATTTGCAAGTTCTGGTTCATTGATGGTTTCTGCTGTTTAATTTCCCCCTTTGCCTGGGCCATTACTTCTTGTTTCTTTATATGTTTTGTAATCTTTTGTTGAAACCTGGACATTTTGACACTTAAGACATGTTTTCACTGGTATTTGAACTCTGATGTGTCAGTGCCTTCAGCATATGTTCAACTAGTAATATGGCAGAGCTTTCCTTGAGTGCCCAGAGGAAACAAAAAGCAAACAACAAACAAAACAGAGGAGGAGGGGCAGGGGAGAAAAGAAAATAACTTTCCCAGTCTTTGAAGATTGACCTATGGGAGTGCTCTCCTTCAGAGCTCATCCATACAATGAGCTTTGGGTTGCCCTTGTCCTTTCTGTGCAGGCCTCTTGTCTTGAGCATGCTCGAGTGGCTCTGTGACTCCCTCATTTTCACAGATACAAGTGCCCTCTTTCCTAGGAATTAGGTTTCTCAAGGTCCTGGACAGCAAGTCCTTCTTGTCCCAATCAGCCCTTGGCTGCTCTCCCACGGTGTTCTGTAGGAAAATTTCCTGAACTGCCTTCTATACACAGGGCAAGTTCTAATATAGCAAGTCCCTGAGGCTACTACCAGACAGATTGGACCAGACTTATGTGCTCCCAGTGCAGGCATGAGGGTTACTGTGCTCCCTCCAGAACCAGGACCAGGGTCTCTGCACCACACCCAGCTAGTGAGAAAATGGCAAAGGGCTAACCAGGGTGCCACAGAATCCTACTGCTATTAATAAGCTTTTTTTCTTGATAGAGTGCTTGTGCTTTTACTGCACTCCTTTAACTGTTTTCTGGAGTGTTGAGAAGGATGTTTCTGCCGGTTCATGCTCTTTATTCAATGCCTCTGTGGGGTCATGATCAGCAAGGTAGTTAGCCCAAAGTGTATGTCCCCAAAACAAAGACACTCTCCTGCATAACCACTCTATAGTCCTCCACATCTAGAAATCATCAGTACAGCACAACTGTCCAATCCACAGATCTTTCAAATTTTACCCATTCTTTAACAATACCTCTTTTCCTTTTCTGGTCCAGAATCCTGTCCAGGAACTTACAGTGAATTTAATTGTCACATCTTCTTCAATCTAAAACAGTGCCTCAGGCCCTCAGTGCAGCCACTTTACTGGAGTGCTGCTGGTGGTTCCACAGAGCTCTAGGCCTGGGGGCAGAGGTGTGTTGGGCCATGGGTCACCTGCCACCTCTTCTCTCACAGTCGCCTTCCTCCTCCTGCACAGTCCGTGCCCCATGTGCAGAGGTGCCAGAGCATGTGTCCTTCTCCATGTGCATACACTGCACCATGCTCGGGTGTGGGCCTCATTATTCGAAATTTCAGTTCTGTGAAGTTACTTAGTAGGTTTTTGTGTTAAGTAATTTAGCATTAAACATGTTAAATGAGATTTCAAACGGAATCTGAATTTAAGCATCATTGAATTCATGTTCTTAAATCACATAAGAGACTGTACCTATTGTAACTTCAAAATCCTCTGAAATTTTGAAACACCAAAAGTTTTCTGATTTACATAAGGCAGCAGAAACTTTTCAAGTTATAATATACCTCCCATTTCCCATGGCAACTCCTAAAACTGTCTGGTCCTGTGGGACAGTTTAAAAACTATTATAGATGAAATTGTCATTTGATCAGAGTACAGGGTTATTGGGGATTTCCAGCATGTTTGCAGGAACGTTTGTGGTAGCCCTAATAATAGCAGCCCAGTAAGCCAGGAATATGGTGAAAACTTTTAAGACTTTTTGGGGGGTGGAAGGTTGTTTTCAATATGGCAGATTCCCGGAGGCTTAGGATTGAACTTGGCTGGCAGCGCAAAGTAGATGACCTGTTTGCTGTAGGATGATATTGGGAGATGAGGTAAACATGAGGAGTACTGGGTACTTGAAGACAAGTATTGCAATTTAATTATTGGAGGGAACAGCTCAGGGATCTAGCATTTGAATTGTTAAGACAACAGTGATGGATTGATTCACCTTTGTATATGAATTGAACAGAACATATTTGTAAAACAGTTTAGTTATGTGGCATTTACCTCTGATCAGAGTAACTCATGGTTATTTGTGAATGGTTGATATCTCTGGTATTAGCCATAAGCCACTATTCTAGTTTGCTAGCTGCTGGAATGCAATATACCAAAAACGGAATGGCTTTTAAAAAGGGAAATTTAATGAGTTGCTAGTTTATAGATCTAAGACCAAGAAAATGTCCCAATTAAAACAAGTCTATAGAAATGTCCAATCAAAGGCATCCAGGGAAAGATACCTTGGTTCAAGAAGGCCGATGAAGTTCAGGGTTTCTCTCAAGTGAGACGGCACATGGCGAACAGAGTCAGGGCTTCTCTCTCGGCTGGAAGGACACGTGGCGAATACGGCGTCATCTACTAGCTTTCTCTCCTGGCTTTCGGCTTCATGAAGCTCCCCGAGAGGCGTTTTCCTTCTTCATCTCCAAAGGTCGCTGGCTGGTGGACTCTCTGCTTCGTGGTGCTGCAGCATTCTCTGCTCTCTCTGAATCTCTCATTCTCCAAAATGTTTCCTCTTTTGTAGGACTTCAGAAACTAATCAAGACCCACTCAAATGGGTGGAGACATGTCATCCCCTAATCCAGTTTAACAACCACTCTTAACTAAATCACATCATCCAGGGAGATGATCTCATCACAGTTTCAAACACACAGCATTGAATAGAGATTATTCTACCTTTATGAAATGGGGTTTATATTAAAACATGGCTTTTCTTAGGGGGCATACTTCCTTTCAAACCACCACAGCCACTATTGTGGCTCACCATGTGTTTTCCCTTTATAATTTTTTTTAAATTGAGATAGGTTATATATTCACATACCACATAGTCATCCAAACTGTGTAATCAGTTCTTTACAATACCATCGTATAGCTATGTATTCATTATCACAATTGATTTTTTAACATTTTCATTACTCCAAAATAAAATAATAATAATAAAAGTAAAAAACAACACCCAAAACCTTTCCTCCCCCCCCCATTGTTTTGTTCTTTTTCTTTTTTTTTTCTTACTTTTCTGTCCATACACTGGATAAAGGGAGTGTCAGACACAAGGTTTTCATAATTTACAGTATTCAAGTCAACAGAATTTGTAAGAAAAGGAATTTAGAGAAAAATCTAGAGAAATCAAATCAAATTTGTTACAGAAGGAAAGATCCAGGGGATTTGTAATAGGTTTAATTTCTTTTTATAAACTAGAATTTGGAAAATTTGGAGATGTTGAATATTTTATCATCTTCATTTTTTAAGGCAACATAATTAAACATAGTGTTAAAGCTAACTTAAACCACAGCATGATTAGTCTTTTTGTGTTTTGTTTTCCCAACACTAACCTCTGTTTATTTCAGATTTACAGCCTTACAAATATGCAGGATACCCAATGCTAATTAGGACTATAACAATGGAAACTTCAGATGACTTCCTTTTCTCAAAAGAATCACCATTGTTGCCTGCTGCTACAGAGCTGGCTTTCCATACTGTCAACTGCTCTGCCCTCAATGCTGAAGAACTCAGAAGGGAGAATGGAATAGAGGTAATATGAAATTTAAGCTAGTCTAGGTACATTATAATACAACTTTTGGCAATAGAGATTTCACCAAGTGCAGATACAGTTGGTATAGTTCTTTCCTTTATTCCAGCTGATGATACAGCATTAGTCTCTATATTCTAATATCAAAATTAAAAATGAAAATAGAGCTTTATTTTATAATGTCGCTTGGAACATCATGAGTTCAAATTTGGTAAACTTAACATTGCTTACAAAGTAGCTTAGAAAGAAACTGCTAGGAATCATTTGTTTACTTGTGTATTTAACAAATACTCATTGAACCAACATTTCTTTATCAAATACCTAACATTAAAAGGTTATTTATATTTTATTTTCTCTAGAAAAGACTTCTTAAACTTAACATAAAAAAAAATGGAGCGTTAATGGCTGTCTTCTTTCTCTGCAGGTATTACAAGAGGCATTTAGTCGCTGTGTGGCTGTCTTAAATCATTCTAGTAAACCAAGTGACATGTCAGTACAGGTGAGGCTAAAAGCAACGGTTCCAAGAAAGTTACACCAGACCAATGGTTCAAACTTTATATATATCAGAATCACTGGGAAGGGTCATTAAAATAGGAGTTGCTGGGCCCCATGGCAGAGCTTTTTATTCAGCGAGTCTGGGATGGGAGCCTGGGACTCCTGAGCCTGTACATTTCCAACGAGTTCCTAGCAGGTGCAGGTTGGGGGACCAGCTTTTAGGAGCCACTGCTGTAGTCCCCTTGTGATGTGTTGGCTTAATTTTTTTTCTTAAAGTAGAGAATAGTATAATGAACTCTTAATCTTCAGACATTTGTTTTCCAACTCTTGTTTCACTATACTTGCACCTCCCTCCCATAGTTTTCCTTCTCTACGTCTTTCTCTCCATTCCCAGTGTTTTACCTGGCATTTGTTTGCGGGTGTAATAGTTGTCTTCTCGATGGAAAATTCATTAGGAATTTAACATACAGAAAATTTAAGCTCATTAAGATCATTGTTAAGCACATGTTTTTGAGTGACCCTTTGTTTATGCCAGCGAAATTTAGAATGTAGAACAATTTAGTCAGGCTTTTGAGTTTTATTCTGTATTTTGGAGTACATTTGGACTGATAGTTGTATATCCAATGAAATACCTTCATCTATAACTCACAGAAGGGTACCCATTCATCATTCCATTGTGCACTCTCCATGGGTTTGGCTACATTAATGTATGAAGCATAAAAATGTCCTCATTATTATCCTTACGTAATTGACATAAAGAGTACGTAATTAGAATTATGATATTCTGCTCTGTTAATAAACTGGACAAAAATTCCTAAATCCAGAGTTGACACAACTTTTTTATGAAGAGTTAGAGATTAAATGTTTGAGGCTTTGGTGGGCAATTCCAGTCTCTGTTACTTTTTCTTCTTTGTGTATGTCTGTGTTTTACAACCCTTTAAAAATGTAAAATCCATTCTTAGCAGTCTGGCTTTTCAAGAAGAGACCACAAATCAGTTTGTCCTATGAGCCATAATGGTCATGGTTTGCCAACCCCTACCTCTTTTGGTGATCTTAATGAGAGAGACTAGTGATCCAATAGAGATTTTCTGTTTAATTTTGGAGTATCATGCTGTTATTTAGGAATAATTGACAAATTATTTTATTTTTATTTATCTTATTTTGTTTACCAATCTCTGCTGATTTGGTTTCTGCTATGTCTTAAATAAGGAATGTGTATGTGACTCTCCTTTCTTTTTATCATGTTATGTTATCTGCAGGTGTGTGGACACGTAAGTAAATGCTATAGTGTGGCTGCTCAGTTTGAAGACTGCCGAGAGAAGATCACAGAAATGCCTACTATCATCAGGGATCTCTGTCGGGTGCTATATTTTGGCAAGGTAGAATTGATCTTTAATGCTTTCTGAATACAGTGAGTAATGGCTTTTCTTCTCAAATAGCAAGTCCCCAGATTAAAAATGGGTTGTTTTCCCAAAAATATTTTTAAGTAAATTATTTGGGTCTCTAAAAGCTTTTTACACAGAAACGTTGCTGTAAAAAAGGCTTTGCTTCTTAAGCTGGTCCACAAAGAGTAAGACTAGAGTAACATACCTAAAGTGAACATTAGAAGAGAGGCAAGGAAGAAAAGAAGAGGAGACTGGGATAAATAGATCTAATTAAACTACAGTACCTTATAAAACCCAAAACATAGAGTCAACTCACTGCCTGGTGGACAATGCTTTATGGTCTTAGATCTTACTGTTTCGTTCTACTTGAGAACTACGGAGGAAAATTGAGTGTGGGTAGATAGGATAGATGACTGGGAAGAAAAGAGAGACTTAAATATCTGGACGAGTGTGAGAGTTGTGTGGCGATGGAACAGGGTTGACATGCTGATGTTGGTCAAAGATACCCAGAAGTAAGGAACCTCTGAGGGGATTCTCTCCTCAGCTGTACTTGATGTCCTTAGAAGTATTTAATAAGGATGTATACTCTGGTATAAATAAGTAAATCCTTCTTTACCTGCACTAAAGGTATCATTGATGAACATAAGATCACTAACCTGTGAGTTGCTATTGATGCCTTATCACTATTTTCCTTTTTTTTTTTGTTCAAGTCCAAGACACAAAATCGGGAAAATTGCATTCCTAAGTCTTTGGACACTAGTCTCGAAGGTTGTAACTGGTGTCTTATCAGAAGGTCATTTTTTATAATATGCTTTAAAGGATATACACTCAAATTCAAATGAAAATTGAACATATAAGAGGAGGTAAATATTTTGTGCAATAAAGTAGCTAGCTTGAAAAAAAGTACAGCAATTTGTAGCAACCAGTTTCTCTAGGAAACATTTTTTTCAAGTTTTTATTGTAACATATATAGAACACAAACTTTCCCATTTTAACCATTGTTAAGCATGCAAATCAGTGGTATTAATTACATTTACAATGTTATGCTACCATCACTACCATCCCTTACCAAAATTTTTCATCCCCCCAAATAGAAACTGTACCCATTAAGCAATAACTCCCCAGTCCTCCCCCTCCCCACACACACACACACACCCCACAGTCTCTGGTAATTTTATGAATTTGCTTATTGTAGATATTTCTTGTAAGTGGGATTATACAGTATCTATCCTTTTCGGTCTAGGTTATTTGATTCAGCATAATATTTTCAAGGTTCATCTATGTTGTAGCATGTATAAGATCTTCGTTTCACAGCTGAATAATATTCCTCTGTATGTATACAACGTATTATGTATATCTATTCATCTGCTTCGATGGACAGTTGTGTTGATTCCACCTTTTGGCTATTGTGAATTATGCTGCTGTGCATGTGGGTGTGTGGATAGCTGTTTGAGTCCCTATTTTCAGTTCTTTGGGGTATATACCCAGAAGTGGAATTAATTAGATCATATAATTCTTTGTTTAATTTCTAAGGAATTGCCAGACTGTTTTCCATAGTAGCACCATTTTACATCACTACCAACAGTGTACAAAGGTTCCAGTTTTTTCTGCCTTCTTATTAGCACTTTTTATTTTCCATTTTTTCTTTTTTTTTTTTTTGGACAATAACATATATACAAAAAAGGTATGAATTTCAAAACACAGCACCACAATTTGTTGTAGAACATATTTCATACTTTGACACGGGTTACAATTTCACAATTTTAGGTTTTTACTTCTAGTTGCTCTAAAATACTGGAGACTAAAAGAGGTATCAATTTAATGATTCAGCATTCATATTCATTTAAGTACTATCTTATATGTCTAATTCCACCATCACCTTTGATCTTTTCATATCTCTCTTTAGGGTTGTTTGGGCTATAACAATTCTAAGTTTCTGATATTGGAAGGATCTGTCACTAATATGGGGTAGGGAGATGGAACTAGCTGATGTTCTGGAGAGGCTGGGCTGGGTTTCAGGACTTATCTGGACCAGGGACCCATCTGGAGGTTGTAGGTTTCTGAAAAGTTAGTCTAGTGCCTGGAATCCTTGAGGAATCTTATATATTGCCCTAGGTTTTCTTTAGGATTGGCTGGAGTGGTCCTGATTGGGGGTTGGCAGGTTATGCTAGGTAGCAAGGTCTACCTGAAGCTTGCATAAGAGCAAACTAACTCTCTCTGCCACTGATAATTTATTAATTATACTTCTTTTCCCCCTTTTGGTTAGGATGGAATTGTTGTTCCCACAGTGTCAGGTCTGGATTCATCCCTGGGAGTCATCTCCCACGTTGGCAGGGAGACTTTCACCCCAGGATGTCATGTCCCACGTAGTGGGGAGGGCAATGATTTCACTTACAGTGTTGGGTTTAGAGACTGGGCCCACATCTGAGCAACAAGAGAGGTTCTCCAGAAGTAACTCTTCGGCATGCCTATAGGTAGTCTAAGCTTCTCTTCTACCTCATAAGCTTCACAAGAGTAAGCCTCATAATCATGGGCATGGCCTATTGATTTGAGTATCCCTAAAGTTTGGCACAGTATTGGGATTCCCTGATGGTAAGGTTTAATACTTCCATAGTCTTTCCCCTGTGGCAGGGGACTTTGCCAATACTTTTTGATTATCTGCTTAATATACTCTAGGATGTTTCCTGGCATTACTGTACTCTATACAGGATTAAAGGACCTCTTTCTTATTCTGGACTTCCTGTGTTTCAGTTGTTCAAATGAGCTATACAGATAGTTTGAGTTAGATTATGCACTACAAAAAATTTCAGTTCCAGATCAAATAAACTTTTCTTCCATTGGTCTCAAAGAGTATGTGTGATTCTGAACTATAGACACTGCCTTCCTTACCCCTATGTTCTGAATTACTTTAACCCCAACCTATTTGGCTTTATTCTTATCTCTAAATATCAGGTTATATATATAAAACAGCCTCTCAAAATCCAGGAATAATAATCACCACTCCGGACTTAATGTGTCTGCTCTAAAAGCTTACAATCTAGGCCCCTGTTTTCTTATAAGCATTTTCTAAAGGTGACCATACCATTGTTGTTTTTTTGTTTCTGGCTTATTTTGTCTCACCGAATATCCCACATGTTCATTCATATCGTTGCATCCCTCACGACATTGTTCCTTTTTGTAGCAGCCCAAACTTCGTTCATAAGTATCCACCATCGTTCGCCAATATAGTTCTCTGTCAGTGCATCCTTCAGCCACCTGCATTTGTTGGGCATCATATAGAAGGCCCAAAGTCCACATTCCATCAACAGTCTCAATTTTAGATAATTTCATTGTTCCCGTGAGACAGAAAACCAATAAACACACCCTTGCCTAATAGGAAATCTAAATCTCTTAACTCTTGTCCCTCATCCCATTGTTTACTTCTGCTGTTGCTGTGATAGTGCTGATGGTTTCCTTTTGAACATAGCTCATAGCATGCAATAGCAGTTTTCTCCATGTATCCTGGACTTATACACTCTTTATACAAGAATCATGTCTTTATAGTAATTCTTATGAGAACACATTCATATTTCTAGTGTGAATGAGTGGGACACGTAGGTCTATACAGTCCCTTTCAATCTTGTTCATCTTCAGTAAGGTAATATCACTTCTAACCCACTAGAGAATCACCTTCACTCCTATGTATTCCCATACATTGGAGTTCAACCTTATTAGCTAATGGTACACCCATCTCTAGCTTCTGTGTATCTTTTATGTATTCTGTGTTATAACCTCTGCTTATACCTTTGTGCTGGTCATAAAAGTGGAATTATACCATATCTGTCCTTTTGTGTCTGGCTAACTTCACTCAGCATTATATCCTCAAGGCTCATCCATCTTGCCATGTGCTTTAGGATGTCATGTTGTCTTACTGCTGCATAACCTTCCATTTTATGTTGATCCACTCATCTGTTGATGGGCATTTGGTTTGTTTACACCTTTTGGCTATTGTGAATTATGCTGCTGTGAACGTGGGTGTGTGGGTATCTGTTTTGAGTCCCTTTTTTCGGTTCTTTGGTGTATATACCCAGAAGTGGAATTAGCTAAATCATATGGTAATTCTTTGTTTGACTTACTAAGGAATTGCCAAACTGTTGTCCATAGTAGAACCATTTTACATTACTACCAACAGTGTACAAAAGTTCCAGTTTTTTCTATATTTCACTAGCACTTCTTATTTTCCATTTTTTTTAATAGTAGCCCTTCTAGTGTATGTGAATTGGCATGTCGTCGTAGTTTTGATTTGCGTTTCCTCTTGGAAATTTTTCTTTAACCCTATAAATTAGTTCTGTTTTTCTTATCCTCTCAGAGTATTCCACGGGTGGCTGCTGTTGGCGTAGAATGTGTCAGTTCTTTTGCTGTGGATTTCTGGCTACAGACACACCTATTTCAGGCTGGAATTTTGTGGCATCTGCTTGGTTATCTGTTTAATTACGACTACACGCTAGAAGAAAGTGGCATTCAGAAAAGTGAAGAAACAAATCAGCAGGTAACTTTACCAGTTCTTTAATATTGAATTTGAACCCATACCTAGATTAATACAAATTAATCTGAAACAAAGCTTCAGCTATTTAGAGCTCCCAGGGGATAAACTATTTTTGAAGATAACTTTTGTTGTAAGCATTTATTCTGGCAGGGTTCAAAGGCAATAGAATGTGCAATAGCATATACTGGGCATAATTTAATCTTTTCTAGATTACTCAGAATCACCTTTATGATTGGAAATATTTGGTTGTATAATTCAGGGAAATAAAATGATACCATTGGACTTTTGGGCTTTCTCCCCCAAACACATGAGTATTTGTCTTATTTTTATAGCTATTTTTTCTCTCTCTTCCTTTCTCATTCACTTTCATATCGTCATTGTGTGCATCTAGCTGGAAAGTCTACCTTTCCCATCCGCCCCCCCCCCCCAGGGTACTCTTCCAGTTATCTGTAAGCTATTTTATTGGATATAAATGGGTCCATAGGCCCCAGTGGTCTTTCCTATAAATAAAGGAATAAGCTCCGTTGCATAAACTTTCAGACATCGATAGTAGAGACTATTGTCCTTTTTTGTTTGTTTTCTGCTCCTTAAATATGTTCCATCCAGATTTAATTCCAGAAAGTATGTTATCTATGTAAGATAACAGACCTACTTTAACTCCTTCATTTTTTGCAACAGGAAGTTGCCAATAGCCTTGCTAAACTGAGTGTCCGTGCTCTAAGTCGACTGGGAGGCTATCTGGCTGAAGATCAAGCAACCCCAGAGAATCCAACCATAAGGAAAAGCTTAGCTGGCATGCTGACACCCTATGTTGCTCGAAAACTTGCTGTGGTTAGCGCTACTGAGGTATGTGCTTTAGAGATTTTGAAATAAGTTTACGGACATAGCCTGGGTTGTGATGAATAGTGCAAGGTCTTTTAAGCGGTAAAGGAACACAACTATGCGGAGTGCCCTAGGGAACCTAAAAATTGAAAATGTTTACAAGCTTATCTTTTAGCCAAGAAATTCAGTTTATTGTGGATTGATGCTAATGATATCAGCTCCAGAAAACCATTAGAGGGTAAATTAACTGCACATTTCTCAGTGTTGAGCCCACTCTAATTCTTCTTACTATGCTTAAATACAAATGATGGAGCAAGAGTATTAACTTGGGATGGTGTTTCACAGTTGGTAGAATACTGAGTGTCAGTGTACAAGAGTCTAATTCTTAGTGTTTCCTTTAAGTATGGCTTATTTACACTCTGCTGAAATTTTAGAAGTAAATACACACACACACAAATGACACAAATAAGTATGATCTTGGCAGAGCTCATAACCTGTTTGGTTCTTTCGTGAGAATTGTTGAGGAATAATCTAAGAATCTAGCAATAGAGAATTAGATAATCTACAAGAATTCATTAAATGGAAAGAAGCTAGATTCCATTTTTGGTATTAAAAAAATGAATGGATGGATAGATGATGAATTTTCTGTACCAGTATGTTAATGGTAGTTATCCCTGAATAGCAGAATCACAGGCTATTTTTATTTCACAGTATTTTCTCTAATGAACATGTATTATATTTATAAGAAAAAAAAGTCCTCCAGTTTCCAAGATTTAAAGTACTTTTAGAATTTTAAACAGCTCCTTTGTTTTGTAATCCAATCTGATTGGGTCTGTTTTTAGTGCCAGCAATGCATTTCACTGCCACTGAGTAAGGAAGGAGCCTTAGATGCCAGTCATGATCCTTGTTCTTTTCCTGGACTTTGTGCTCACTAACCTGATGCATTCTGCTGACTGAAAACATCCTTTCAGACATACCTGATGTTGCTGATTAATTTCTACAGCAAAAGAAGTAATAATAAAAATGAGTGACATTTCAGAATTAGTTTTTGCCATAAGCTCCATCTAGATTTTGTAAAATTTATTTTAAACTTCAGTGTCTCAAAGTTTTTAAATTTCCTAACCATATGTTTTCAATCATTTTACTTAACTAGTAGTTAACTATTTGAAGGCAAGGATTGCGCAGCTTATGTATAACATGGAGGCAAAACCCTTTGTTTTTACTTCATAGGTTTAGAGTATAGGTTTGGAGAATGGATTGTGAAATTGCGTTTCACAGCATGGAACTCTGTAAACATAAAATGTAAAAGATTATTTTTATTTGAAAATTAAAGAGAAGAATTAAATACTTATGTTTATACTTTCACTTGGGGGGAGCTAAACAAAGGGAAAGCGCGTTGGATAGCTAAGCAGTCATGCTCTATACCTCTGCAAAGTATCAATGCAGGTATCAATGCAGCTTGATTCAGGTATCTGCAGGTACTTCACGCAGCTTGATTCAGGATTTGGCCATGAAAATCTGTACTGAATCTCTGCTCATAAAGTTTACTTCCCTTGCTAGGGGCATGCTTCATAAAAACTTGATTTCATTTTGAATATATGTATATAGGGGTAGTGTGTAATGAGTTTTTTTAAGCTTATCATTACTGAGTTTTTATGAAGTGCTTTAATATAAAACACCTTATTTCACTGTAGCAAAGCAAATGTGAAGAGTGTTGATATCAAACAGACTCCAATTTGAATCCTAGTTTCACCATTTACAGATTGTAAGACCTGGTACAAATCATTGATCTCTCTCAGCCTTGTTTTTTCACAGCTTCAAAATAGATCACGTCACTAAACTCGTTAGAATTTTTGAGCTTTATGCAAAGGTATACATTACAATACCTGGCATAGAGTAAATGATTTTAATAAATTATGACTTCTATCATTATTTTCTTTTCCTAAGTGTTACCAAAAATAATATTCTGTCTCCTAGATTTTGAAGATGCTTAATAGCAACACAGAGAACCCCTATTTAATTTGGAACAATTCTACAAGAGCAGAACTACTTGAATTTCTTGAATTCCAGCAAGAAAACATGATTAAAAAAGTATGTTATTGTTTCCTAAATTTCTTCTGCAACTTATCATGGGGAATTACTAGCATTATAGGCTAGTAGTCATTAAAGAGAAGCAGTTCTGAATTTGGAGTTAATCCAACCTTAGCTTTTTGCCACCTAACATTTGGCCCATCCAAGGACAGCATTCGTGTTGTGTTGACCAGCACCAGCATTAGATTGTTTGTTGTTGTTACTTACTTACAGCAGTCTTCTGTTTAACCACGTTTTTAAAATCTGTTTTAATTATTCACTTCAGCCTCTTTTTCTCAATAAATCAAGGTTGCTTTCTGGTATCAAGATTGAATAATTTCTCTTACCATGTCACCTCGAAGTGGAAAAGCTGATAAGTCGTGTGAAAAACAAACGACAATAGAATAGGAGATATAAAGAGGTCTGGGTAATCCATATACTAGATTGCTGGCTCTTGAGTTAGAAGACAATTTGGGTTTGTGACTTTGGAATTTAGTAAAGAATACCTATCACTGTTTATCTCCTAAATTATCCAGAATCTCTTTTTTTCCTAACATTTTTCATATGTTGTGAAATATAATATATATTCAAAAAAGCAATAAATTTCAAAGTACATCATAATAATTAGTTGTAGAACAATTAATTTTGGTATGGGTTACATTTCTGCAATTTTAATATTTTACTTCTAGCTGCTCTAAGGTACTGGAGCCTAAAAGAAATATCAATATAGTGATTCAGCACTCAACTCATTTGTTAAACCCTCCCTTCTCTGTATAACTCCATCATCACCTTCGATTTTTCTCCCACTGTTTAGGAGTATTTGGGCTATGCCCATTCTAACTTTTTCATGTTAGAAGGGGCGTCGATAATATGTAATGGGGGGTGGAACTCCAGAATCTGTTTTTTAATTCATTTTGTGATAGTACCCCAGTACTCATTTGATAACATTTTTGGAACTTGCAAGACTAAGGAGAAGGACAGGTCTCACATTTCTATACACCATCTGTCTTTTCAGCACAACAGTACTAATGACATCGTCTCTTTATTCAGCACTTTACAATTTATTTCACATTATTTCAGTCCAGTCTAAATTCCCTGTGATTGCAGTCTATCCTTAATGGAACATTTTCTCCCATTCTTCTTTTCTGTCTTGCTCCATTTCCTTAAATTAAGATTGTTCTTGATTTGTCAGCTTATGGAGTGACTCTGTCTATTTTTATACAGCGACTCTGTTTTCCATAACTTTCATTCAATGTATTCCTTTTTAAAACCCATACCAAATGTGTTTATTCCTCAGCTACAAAATCCTGCATCTGACTAGGTCAAATGCCTGCAGAGTGGAATGAGAAGAGCATGTATCATACTTGCTTTGTGAATTTTAGCTCTAAGATACGTCATTGTCTGACCTCTGTAACCTTTTGAAATTTTGAAATGAGTTAGAGTAACCTTTGGACTAAAAAATGCAAATGTAACTCTGTGCCTACTTGCCTATTCCAGAACCAGTAGTACTGATTGACATTGCATTGCGTTGAGTGCGGAGACATGTCGCACCAGTTTTCCCCAGTCACTTTCTCAAGCTATTTGTCTGTTAAGTCATTAAACTGAATATGGATATATTTATAAACCGTACATTAAGTATTCCGATTTACATCTAACAGCCTCTTTGTCTTTTTTTCAAAGGGTGATTGTGACAAAACTTATGGATCAGACTTTGTCTACAGTGATCATGCCAAAGAACTTATTGTGGGGGAGATTTTTGTTAGGGTGTATAATGAAGTCCCTACTTTCCAACTCGAAGTAAGCGCTCTAGTTTTAGTTTTGTCGTTATCTTTGATAACTTGTTATTGAAAGCTACTCGTTTATTCTTACTGTATGTATTGAAATAATACCTGTTCTTTGCCAAATGTGTATACTCACCTGGATATATGATGGGATAACTGTTGATAGCTTTTGAGCCTCATTGTCTTGAATATTGAAGAACTGAATTTTATGAAGTTTATGAATAAGAAATTAGTCCTTGCCTACCTGGTCCTTATGTTTTATGTATGTTGCTACCCCAATTATGTTGTTTATATATGCCTCAAAAAAAAAAAGTCTTTTTTGGATGTGAAAAGAGACCTGACAGTGGCCAGCCACATGGTCACTTCGTCATATGGAATAGGACACCACACACACACACAAGTCTTCTTTTGGCCTTTTATTAAAAGAAAATACAGCACGTAGGGGGTAAAGGGATATTTTAGAAGTGACTGTAGTCATATCAGGTCACCACTTATGATAATTCTAATCACTTCTAAAAGCAAATGAGGAGCTTGTTTTTCTTCTTAGTACTTAAGGATCATGTAGAATTTTTTGTGGTTGTTGCATGGCTTTTGTCTTTTAGGTTTTTGCAGAGATATTAGGATGGAGTCGGTGGTTGGTTTATAAGGAGAAAAGAATTAAGCCTTTGTTTTATAGCTTGCTCTTAAGGGGAAAAAAAAAGGAATTTACTGAACCATGTGTGTATGTGTATTTTTTATCACAGAATAATATACATAAATAACTGTTAAGTAGAATGTGTTAAGTGATTTATGAAGTCTCTTTGAAAACTGTCCTTTGAATTTGTGTTCTAAATAGATATAATTTTTAAATTATAAAAATATAGGCAAAAAACCAAACAAGCAAAAATATAGGCAAATTGTGGGAGTTAACTATCATGTAGGCAGTTACTTGATAAAAGGGAAGAGACACTTTAGCTTCAGAATTGATATACTAATGTACTGATTGGGAAAGTATCAGATCACTCAAATGCTGGGGTAAAAATAGTTGAGAAATACTTGCTAATGCAATTGGCTTTTGTTTGCTGTCCATCTGCTCCTCACCTTCTTTTATAAATTAGTGTGTTTGTATATATGTATAATTTAATCGTTCGTATTCACTTTACATAGCTGAGAGTATTTTTCTTTGATGTACAGTTTTCATTATAGGTTATTTCTGAGGGCACAGTGTTTTAAAATATTTCTCTGCTTGACTTAGGTTCCAAAAGCATTTGCTGCAAGTCTCTTGGATTATATAGGCTCCCAGGCCCAGTACCTCCACACGTTCATGGCCATCACACATGCTGCAAAAGTGGAGTCAGAGCAACATGGAGACCGTTTACCAAGAGTGGAAATGGCTTTGGAAGCTCTAAGAAATGTCATAAAATATAATCCAGGTGTGTGACTATACCCTTGATAAGTAAAAAGCCTGCAATAGAAGAGCCCTAAACATTCTAATTCCTAATTTTATTAGGAAAACTCAGAGAAAATTATACTTGGTGTAGCATTAAGGGAAATTGACCCTATAATGTTTTACATTATAATGACTTAGAAACAGTAGACTGGAAGAGAACTCAAGGCACCATGTTTGGAACAATTCATAGCTTTAGAAGAAAGTGAGTTTAAATAAGTTAAAAAGGCAGAATAATTTGATAATATAAAATTTCAAATTGATGAAATGTTGACACACCAAGTAGAGGTGCTTCAATTATGCTTATTAGTTGGTCTTATTTTTGCCTTCTCTCTGGTCTCTAACACAGTGTCATATGCATATGTGCACTCATATTTTTTAAAAACTACCTGAAGTATTTGGTGTTTAAAAACTGAAATAATAAATGGCGGGCAATGGTAACTCAGTGGCAGCATTCTTGCCTGCTGTGCCAGAGATCTGGATTCGATTCCTGGAGCCTGCCCATGCAAAAAAAAAAAAACTGAAATAATAAAAAGTTGAGAGTTCCCATTCTTTTTTTTTTTTTTAAATTTTTTATTAATTAAAAAAAAATTACAAGAAACACAAATATTCCCAACACGTACACTCAGCAATTCACAATATCATCACATAGTTGCATATTCATCATCATGATCATTTCCCAGAACATTAGCATCAATTCAGAAAAAGAAATAAAAAGACAACAGAAAAATATAACAAACAGAAAAAAAAAATTTTTACAGGCCATACCCCTTAATGATCCCTTTCATTGATCACTAGCATTTCAAACTAAATCTATTTTAACATTTGT
>PVIY010025036.1:9591-37346 GCA_004026745.1 Myrmecophaga tridactyla
TGAAAGCGAGGGGTAAGGGGTATGGTATGTATAATCTTTTTTTTCTCTATTATCGTTTTATTTCTTTTTCTGTTGTCTTTTTATTTCTTTTTCTAAATCGATGCAAATGTTCTAAGAAATGATGAATATGCAACTATGTGATGATATTAAGAATTACTGATTGTATATGTAGAATGGAATGATATCTTAATGTTTTGTTCGTTAATTTTTTTAATTAATAAAAAAAGTTTTAAAAAATGTGCTATATATATACAATGGAATATATTCAGTCATTAAGAAGAATGATTTTCTCATACATGTTGCAACATGGATGAACCTTAGAGGTATAAAATAGCTAGACTCAAAAGGAAAAATATCATATAATTTCATTTATATGAAATAATAATTATACAATTATAATTTATAATTAGAATATGCAAATTCATGGAGACAGAAAGTAAATTATAGAATATTAGGGGCAGGGGTGGGGAATGGGGAGTTAATGCTTAATAAGTATAGAATTTCTTTTTGGGGTGACAAGTTTTAGTAATGGATGGTAGTGATGGTAGAAAACATTGTGAATGTAATTAACATCACTGAATTGTAAACCTGAAAGTGGTTAAATGGGAAATACTATATTATGCATGTATTACCATGATAAACTTTTTTTCAAATAAAAGAAAATGAAGTAACATTAGAGGAGGGACTCCCTGTGTCTGGTTACTCTGCATAGGAGGAGGTCTGACTGGAGAGCAGATAGAGATGTGAATAATGTCATAAAGTTGTAGACTATGCCTTGGGTGTGAAAGGACTTGCTGGAGTCCACAGATTCTCAGGAAGCTCCTGGCCATCGCTGGCTGGAACATCTGCTGCTATTGCTGCACATCTAGGTTGGACACTCCAGGAATTCAAAAACCTTGGCTGTAAGGGTTCGGACTACCCTGGTGCAGCCAGCTTTCTCTGCCTGGTCATTCCTCTAAAGGTGAGTCCATCCAAGGCATGCTTCAGAACTGGGAGTTGACCGCCTTCAAGGGTGATTTTTCCAGTTAGGATTTTAATGCACCAGGAATTTATTTTGGTATGTGCTGAGAGATGAAGAGCCCAACTTTATTTTCTAAATGGACCTACTATTAAAGAAGCCATGGTTTCCCCTAACTTTGTCATTTGCTAAAGTTTCGTATTTTCAAGATACCCATTTCCTGTTTTTTTCATTCTGTTCTGCTAATTTCTTATGCCAGATTCCTTCTGTTTGAGGGGCAGTTGCTTTATAGTGGTTAAGTCTGGGCTCCCTCATAATTCTTTTTTGATGAATTCCTGGTCACTGGATATTTATTCTTAAATATATGCCTTAATATCATTTTGTAGAATTAAAAATCCATTGCAGTCACTCTCTGAAAAAGAATATGCTGATAATCTTTCCATCCAAGCACATATGTTCAGATCTTGTTTTGCATCTTTTAATTTGAACTGTTTCCTTCATACAGGTCCCATGTATAATTTATTTCTAAGTATTTAATAGTATTTGTTGTTGTTATTGCTTTTATGGATAAGATATTTATGCAATTCAATTTCTATATGGTTACTTTTAATATAGAGAAACTATATTATTTTTGTATATTTATTCTGTTTCAGGCCACATGCCAAATTCTCTATTAATTCTAATAGCACTTTCATCCTCATTAGATTCTCTTGGAATTTCTAGGTATATGATCATATAAGTAGCAAAAGTAAATAATTTTCATCTCCTTTTCAAAATTCTTACTGATTTTTCCATTCCATTGCATTTGCTGGAACCAAAATAATGGAAAGTAGATACCACCCCTGCTGTGTTTCTGATTTTAATGGAATGGCTTTTTTTCTACCATTAGAAGGCTGCTTGCCTTGTTTTTGTTTTTTAACTTTTTTTATTGTGAAAAATAATGTACATACAAAAAAAGCAATAAATTTCCAAGTATATTTTAACAAGGAAATCTAAACAACAGATTTAAAAGTTTGGTGTGGGTTACAGTTCCACAATTTTTCATTTTATTTTCTAGCTGCTCCAAGACAATGGAGACCAAAAGAAATATCAATATATTGATTCAGCAGTCATATTCATTTGTTAAATCCTATCTTCTCTATAATACTCTTCCCTCTCTCTTTTTTCTTTTTTGTCCACAAATAACATATATATATATATATATGTTGACATATATATATATATACATAAAAGCAAGCAATAAGTTTCAAAGTACATTGCAACAATTAGTTGTAGAACAGATTCCAGAGTTTGAAATGGGTTACAATTCCACGATTTTAGGTTTTATTTCTAGCTGCTTTAAAGTACTGGAGACTAAAAGAAATATCAATATACTGATTCAGCAATCATACTTATTTGTTAAACTTGACCTTCTCTGTATTACTCCACCATCACCTTTGATCTTTCTCTCACTTTTTAGGGGTATTTGGGCTATGGCCATTCTAACTTTTTCATATTCGAAGGCGAATTGATAATATGGGGTAGGGGGATGGAACTAGCTGATGTTCTGGAGAGTCTGGGCCCTCTGCATTCTAAGACTGATTCAGGGACCCATCTGGAGGTTGTACGTTTCTGAAAAGTTACGCTAGGGCATGGAACTTTGTAGAATCTTATATAATGCCTTAGGTGTTCTTTAGGCTTGGCAGGAATGGTTTGGGTTGAGGTTTGCTGCTTGCCTTGTTTTTTTTTTAATAACTGAACTTTGTCAATTTTAAGGCCTTTCTATTCCTACGTTACACAGTTATATATATATTTTGGGGGGGGGAGTGATAAAAGCAAATATACTTATAGAGATACACAATATAGTATCAGACAAATAGTATCTGAACCAAATACAGTCAGTTTTCCAGAACCCAAATATCAGTAATGGAGTTTGAACAGACGTAGCAAAGTACAACAAAGTAAAACACATTACTGATGTTTTTTTTCATTTCTTTGTCAGTACTGACTGGATGGATGTTGAAATAAAACTAATCGACTTAATTTCTCATTTGTAGGGAAAAAACCTGAAGAGTTATGAATTCCTTTCTGTTTTGGATTGTAGATTTTTTTGCTTCCCTGCATGTCTAATGAGCAGACTACCTAAGTATGTGATATCTACTATTATGCAAATATTTCACTACACAGTTATATTAACATTAACATTAGTTGTTGAATTTAACAAATGGCATTTTCACCATATATTGATTTGATTGGGGAGGTGTTTCTCCTTTCACACTCTTAATGTAAAGACATATGCTAATTCTTCCTGATATTGAGGCCATTCCTGGGATAAACTCTATTTAATCTTACTGTGTTATTCTTTTGACTCATTGCTGGATTCTATTTGATAATATTTTATTTCACCTTTTTACATCTATATTCGTTAGTGAGGTTGGGCTGTAGCAGAAACCAGCAAACTACTGCCCACAGGCCAAATCCAGCCTACTGACTCTTTTTGTGCAGCTCATGACCTAAGAATTGTTTTTACAGTTTGAAATGGTTGAGAAAAATCAAAAGAATAATAATATTTTGTGGCATGTGAAAAATATATTAAATTCAAATTTTAGTGTTCATAAATAAAAACTCATGGGAACACTACACATTCATTTATTTATGTATTACTTATGACTGCTTTGGCATTTCAATGCATAGTTGAATAGCTGCAGGTGATACTGTAGGGTGCTCAAAGCCTAAGATCTTTACGATTTGGCTATTTACAAAAAAAAAAAATTGACAACCCTGGTCTATAACTTTCCTTATTTGTCCTATCTTTATCAGGTTTCGTGTTAAGGTTAAACTGGCTTCATAAAATGATTGAAGAATTTCCTCTCTTTTTTTTCTATTATGTGAAATAGTTCAAATAGCTTTGGAATTATGTCTTCTGTAAAGTTAGATAAAACTCAGTTATGGGGCGGTGCGGTGGTGGCTCAGTGGCAGAATTCTTGCCTGCCATGCTGGAGACCTAGGTTCGATTCCCAGTGCCTGCTCATGCAAAAAATAAATAAAGCTCAGCTATGAAATCATGTGGCTCTGGAGCAATATTTATATACAATAATATAGTATATAACAATCTATAATCTTCTGTGGTGATTGGTCCATTCAAATTTTCTTCTTTATCTTGGATTGATTTTGGTAATTTGTATTTTGCTAGTAAACCATCCATTTCCTCAATATTTTCTAATTTGATTTGCCATAAAGTTGCACAGAATATTCTGTTTAAATTATCTTAATTTTCCTACATCTGCAATATTGACTCTGTTCCATATCCCATCTTGTTCATTTTTGCACTCTCTTTTTTCTCCAATCTGATTCACAAGAGTTTGTCAATTTTATTGGTCTTTTCAAGGAACTAGCTTTTGAGCCTATTTATCCTTCCTGTATTTTTTTTCATTAATTTGAACTTTTATTTTTATCTCCCTTGATCTTATTTCTTTTTTTATTATTTTTTTCCTCCTTCTGAGCTTGAGTAATGAATTCTAACGTTTGGGTCTTTCTTTCTTAATAATCAAGGCATTTGGAGCTATGAAATTTCCTCCTAGCCCAAGTTTTGTTAGGAAGTACTCTCTTTTTCATTATTTTTTGGGTAGTTTGCAATTTCAGTGTGATCTTGCATTCCATCAAGGTTTTTCCTTAATTTTCTTATTTATTTCTGTTTTTATTGGATATGATCAGTAAATATCCTTGTAAAACTTCCACTTTTTGTTTTTGCTTTTAACATTTCTTTGGTAGTGGAATGCATGTCAGTCTTTTGTAGACATGAAGTAAATGAGGATTCTCTATTTGAAAGATGCAGAGGTCTGTGAGCCTCTGATGAATTTAGTTTTCTGATTATTATTTACTCAATTTCATTATGTCCTTACTTTTTGGCTACCGATACGGAAATCTCTTACAATAATGACCATGTTCTCCTTACACTTCATAGTTCTAATAGTTTGTCAGTTGCTTTGGGCTGACACCTTGATAGATCTTTTCCCCAACATGTATACTTCCTTTTTTATTCTTATTTTTGCTTTCTTGTTTGTTGTTGTTGTTATTTTGGCTAATGCCTCCAGCACAGTGTCGAGAAGGATTGGGGAGAGTGGACACCACTTTTCCCTCTGACTTTAACAGGAAGGCTTTTCACGCTTTCCCACCAAGGAGGATATTTGCAGTAGGTTTATTTTCCCTAAGCTTTTAAAATTTAGTACATTTCCTCCTATTATGGTGTGCAAATGGTCTTTTAAAATCAGGAATTTTATTAAATGCTTTTTCTTTTTACAACTGCAGAGACATGGTTTTTCTTTCTTATCTGTTCATGTTGCAGATTGTGTTGCTAGATTTTCTACTATGGAAACTTCCTCATACTTTAGCTGCCTGACACCTGACCTCCTTCCCCATGTTGACCCCTCCCCTAATTTGACCTGGTGGGAGACAACCTACCTCTAATTTCAGGGTTGAAAGTGCCAGTATCTTGCTTTTCCAGCTCCCCTAGCTGTTGGGGCAGACATGTGACCAGGCTTGGCCAATCAAATGTTCCTGCTAGAGACTGTCAATCTGGAGCTCAGGGTCCAGAGAACCAGGAACCCTCCGCAGCCTGGTTCTGTGGCTTGGTGTGCGCTGTGGTCTCAGTGGGTCACTCCTGTCTGATCTTCCTGTCAGAAGCTGCTAAATATTGTTTCAGTCAGTTCATTTTCCGCTTTAATAAATCTGACCTGGTTTATGTTGTTTGTAGTTAAGAACAACGACCAATACACTTACATTCCTAGGGTAAATTCTGTTCATTCAATATTCAATGTACTACTTGTAGTCATGATCGGATTTGGTTTAATATTTGCATCTGGATTCATAAATCAGATTAGCCAATACTTTTTTCCTCTTGTTTCATCCTAATCTGATTTTAGTGTCACTTGGAGTTAACTTTTGGGAATTTTTCTTACAGAAATATTCCCAAAGCAGAAATGCTGGATCAAGGGGTATGTGTATTTTTAGTTTTAAAGGGTATTGTCAAATTGCAATCCAAAAAGGTTCTTCTCATTTAACATTCTGGCCAACAACATATATGGTACTGCCTGTTTTTTCTCCACCCTTGCCTACACAGAGGACCTGTTATCGCCAATTTTTTATGGGTGAGTTGAGCATTTTTGCATATGTTCATGTTCTTTTTTTCCTGCTGTTTCTTTCTTTTTTTTCTCTCTCTCATGGCAGGCACTGGAAATAGAGCACAAGTCTCTGGCATGACAGGCAAGAACTCTACCTTTTATATTAACTCTTTGTTCATCCCTTTTGTCTGTGTTTCCATTGGGTAGTTTTGGTCTTTTTGTTGTTGTTTTTTTTTCCTTATGCTTTTTTATTTTGGATGGTGCTGGTTTAACCCTTTGTCCTACTGTGCTCTGATGATTTGGAGTTTAAGCTAAGTTCCCTTTGATCCATTTTAATGCCTATGGAACCTGGAAAAGACCTCACAAAAACCTGTGAGTGGAGGGAAGAGCAGCGTTACTGGCTCTGCCTCCTATTTGAAGGTACTCACTCACTTTCCAATTTCATCCACTGATTATGCAGAAATTTTCATTAAAATCTGGGTAGAAAATCTATTTCCTAATGACAAGCAGCTGTTCTATAAACTAATTAGAAGTGTTACTTTTTATATTTTTAACAAATGGACCCAAAACCATTAAAACTTCTTGAGAAGATAAGTGATAAGTTGGTGAGAAAATTGTTTCCAAAGTTTTAAGTGGGCAAATAAGAGTTTTGTGAGTGAACCATGCCCTTTTCGGCAACAAAGTCACATAAAGGAGGAAATGTTACAAAACAGCTGTTCTCTAGAAACATTGCCAATGGTATCCTTAGTTTGGCTGCTGAGGCGCTCCCTCTAGGGCCGAGAAAAATATTAGCACTGCCTTTCTTTTGATGTCTTGTGCTTGTGGGCAGTAAATTTCAGTCCATGGATTTTTGCATAAATTTTTTTTTCACTTTTTATTTTGAAGTAATTTCAGACTTATAGGGTAGTTGCAAAAATAATGCCAAGCCCATACAGAGAAAACTCCAACATACTGTCCCCCATCCCCAGATACCCAGATCCACCAGTTTTAACATTTTGCCACATTTGCCATATCATTCCATCTGTCCACTCATCTGTCTATTCTGTCAATTGCAGGGATCTTTTTAATCCATTTGTTCATATTGAGGATGATTAACATGGTTAAAATTAGACAATGCAGCCCATAAACCTATTTGTAAATGCATAGCGGCTACAAATATCCATCTGCCCCAGACCACAGAAAGCATATGTATTTGTTGGTCTCTTTCTCACCAAAATGCGATGTTCATGTGAGTAGGGGCATTGCCTGTCTTATTCTTTGCTTTGACCAATGCCCATAACTATCTGGAGCATAGTAAGTGCTTAGTGTTGAATGAATGAGCGAACCTCTGAACAATGTTTTGTATTTAGTGTTTTCTAGAATCCATGACCAGGCCTGAGTCTGACAGGCTCATACTAAGGGAGATGGAAGCGATGGGATTTTTTAACCTGCTTAGACCAAATTTATTTACTCAAAACTTACTTATTGAGCTATCCACTATTGTAGGGGTTGGGAATTCAGTGATGAGCAAAATAAGCAAGATTCCAACAGTTATGGAACAGTTCTATTGAGGGTGCTTAGATGATAACACTTGCTATGGAGAAAAATTGAGCAGGGAAGGGAGACAGGCCCGCTGGCAAGGAGAGGAGTGCAGTGTTATATGGGTGGTCAGGGAAGACTTCTAAGAAGTGAAGGAGGGAGGGGGAAAGCCATGGAGCCATCTGGGGCTGATCAAGTGTCAAGGAACCAAAGCAGAAATGTGCCCAGCATGTCTGAGGAGGCTGGTGGAGCAGAAGCTGGCGTGACAGAAGCAGGGAAAGGGAGGGGAAGA
Organism: Myrmecophaga tridactyla; assembly: GCA_004026745.1. Lineage (NCBI taxonomy): Eukaryota > Metazoa > Chordata > Mammalia > Pilosa > Myrmecophagidae > Myrmecophaga > Myrmecophaga tridactyla. Next base: position 17,459 of record PVIY010025036.1, read on the forward strand.
AGGGTAGAGGATAAAGTTAGAAAGATAAATTTAGAAGATGTGGAGTCCAGAAAGTAAAATTTCTAGAGAGAATAGTTGAGCAATTGCCAGCAGTGAGGAAGGATCTTGTAAGTCAAGGGCAAAAGCTGGCCTGGAACTTTCCCAGACTCCCTGCTTCTAAACATGACCCCTGGGTTGCCTTCTCAGAAGACCATTTCTTTTGAAAGTCTGACCATAGGGCAGATGTCTTCGCAGAGAGTGACCGTGGTTTCCTGCTTCAACAGTGCTTGGATGGAACCCGGTGCTCACCCCGGTTGGCCGGCCACCCCGAGCATCCCTCGGCCACCTCTGCAGCATCGCCTCCTCTCCTCAACCACCCGCCAAGATGACCGCCCCCCTGTCGCAGGTGCACCAGGACTCAGAGGCCGCCATTCACCGCCAGATCAGCCTGGAGCTCTACGCCTCTCAACATCTACCCGTCAGTGCCTTACTACTTTGACCGTGATGATGTGGCTTTGAAGGACTTGGTCAAATATTTCCTTCCCCAGTCTCATGAGGCAAGGGAACATGCTGAGAAACTTACAAGGCGGCAGAACCAACCACGTGGTCGAACCTTCCTTCAGGATATCAAGAAACCAGAGCGAGACGACTGGGAGAGTGGGCTGAATGCAATGGAGTGTGTGTTACACTTGGGAAAAAAAGGGTGAATCCCTCACGCTGGAACTGCACAATCTGGCCACTGACAAAAATGACCCCGATTTGTGTGACTTCATTGAGACACATTTCCTGAATGAGCAGGTGAAATTCATCAAAGAGTTGGGTGACTACGTAACCAACTTGCCCCGGATTCTGGCTTGGCAGAATATCTCTCTGACAAGCACACTCTTGGAAACAGTGATGATGAGAGCTAAGCCTTATTCCGTCTTCCCCAGAGTCACGGGGTGATGTCTGTGGTCACTGCGGCAGTGCATGCATGTTGGGTTTACCTTGACTATTTCTATAAGTTGTGCCAACACCCACCAAGTTCTTTCATGTGCACCATTCCTTCAAACAAAGTAATGTGGTACCCCCCGCCCCCCCAAAAAAAAGTCTGACCATGAATATGAGGTGACAACATCTAAAGTGGTCTCGACATGGCCCACATGTCAGGATGTAGAAGACGCTCTAGGACCGTACGAGGTATCTGCTAGCCACCTAGGGTGGGTAAGGGGAAGGTTTGGGGAGGACAGGAAAATGGCTGAGGTGGTTGCTGCAGGGACTGGTCATACTGAGCACATGGCTGTGGAGGGAAAGGAACAACCCCTGCTGGTGGGAAGAGAATGCCTTAGACCCCAGGAGATCAGGGGTGCAGAGAGGGACCATTAATCTCTCTCAGTTCTTGTCTGCTGGGCATCTGGCCAATTTAACCCAGACTGCTGCCACCTCCCTCAACCTGACCACTGACCAATTAATCTAAAAGCACTCGGAAACCTCCCAACACCCACTGATTCCAGAAAGGAACAGCCTCCATTTGAGATGACAGCAACAAGATTAATTTTCTGGATGCTGATATGATTCCGTGTAACCTCATCCTGCTATTCCTGGACTCTTCTGTATGTCTTTCCCAGACTACTGATAGTTCTGAACTCTCTAGTGTGAGTGGTGGTGGACAATCTCATCGCCCCGGGTTTCCTGCCGGTTGGATAGGGTATGGGTAGGTGTTGTTGCCGGTACCGCTTGCTGCACCTGGACTTATGGCCTGTTAAACTGAGTTGGGTCTAGGTGGGGGGTCTTCTGCTTGTGGTCTGTACTCCACGTGGGGCTGCTCACCTGACCAGGAGTGACCGTCATACTCACTCTCATCCCAGGTTGCTGAAGACAAAAAATAGGTTTCATTCAAGCCCCTATGAGTACGATTGATTGTGGCTACCTAAGCTCCTGATCATTCTTGGCTAGATATGGGAAGGTCAGGAGGTGGAGTTCTAGGGGAATGACCTTCCTGTGGCAATCTTACCCGTTACCACATAGACTCCACAGATAAAGACTTGAACCACGGCCGACCTTGTGCCTGTGAGACTGGAACGATATCGAAGATCAGTGGGAAACTAAGGCAATGGTTTTCTGTGTCAAGGTGAGCTTCACACACTTTGCCCTTGTCCCAAGCAATCACTTGTACCATTCTAGCCCTTCGTGGGTAAAAGAGAGGGCCAAGTAATTGCATGTGTGGATAATCGTTGGGACTCCTGAGGAGACTGAAGGCGTCATGCATGCTGGTTTTCTGACATGGGTGTCCTCTAGAGCTAATTAAACTGAGTGCTAGATCAAAGTCTGCTGAGTCTTGAAATTGGCTGCTAACTCGCACTCTTGGTGATGGGACTGCAGAATGAGGACAGAAATAAGTCCAAATATATCAATAAATGTACCAATAAATGTAATGGGTTAAACTCAGTGATTAAAAAGTAAATTCATAGATTGAATTAAATATTAAATACATATAAGGAATGCTTATGTTATGTTTATAAAGGACACACCTTTATAAAATGTAACACAAAGTTTGAAAACAAAAGGATAGAAAAAAGGTATATCAGGCAGATACTCAACAAAAGAAAGCTATTGTAGCAAGGTAGAATTTAAACATTAAAAGGAATAATAGTGATATTTTATACCAGGGATTGGCAAACTTCTGGCCCACTGGCCAATCTAGTCTACATTCTGTTTTTATAAATAAAGTTTTACTGGAACACAGACATTCGTATTTGTTTACATTTTGTTTATTACTGCTTTTGAGCTATAATAGAAGAGTTGAGTAATTGTAACAGAAACCAAATGGCCTGCAAAACCAAAATATATACTGCCTGGCCCTTTATAGAGAAAGTTTGCCAACCTCTGTTTTATACCAGCAAAAGGAACACTATTCCAAAGAGCTATAATAATTGGGAATTTCTAGGCACTCAGCAGCATAATTTAGAACTATGTAAATAAAAACTGATACGATTACAGAGAGAAATAGAAAAACTCTACAATCATACTTCTTTAGTGGATCAAGCAGACAAAAAGATAATAGAATATTTGAAAAATCTAATAGATATACGTAGAACTTCGTCCTCAAACACACAAGAAACACTAATTTTAAAAAAGCATCCTCATGTCCTGACGTTTGAATTGTGAAACAGAGACACCTAGGCGCAGTGCAGAGCTAAGGCCCATACGCATAGATGCATGGGAGGCATCAGGGGTCATCAGGGGTCATGAGTGGTCAAGGCCAAGTTAAAATTTTGAAATAGCAAATGTTATAGGGAAGAGAGAGAGAGAAAAGGATACACATCATGAGGAAAAAGATACTAACAAGAAACATTAGAAATGAAGTTAGCTGAACTGAAGAAATAGCCCAGAGTAAATGCCACATGTGTCCTGGGGAGTCTCAGAGCTGCCTTGTGTTTAGAGCTTTGAGATGCTCCATTTTATGACCATTTATTTACCTGCATCTTCAGAATACCCTCTCCCTGTATTGATCCTGTATTGGCCCTTATCATGTATACTAGCCCAAGGAAAGCCATGCTCCTTGAAACTAAGAAAAACAAAGTCGAACCAGCTCATCTCACCACAGCTATGAGCCAGGGCCATGGTGGACACATTGACAGGTGAGCAAATTCCAGAAGAACCTCTTTTTGTGTGTGTGGGCAGGCACCGGGAATCGAACAGAAGAACCTATTCTGCAAGGAAGTTCTGGCGGAACTTGGCCCTTCATCTGGCACTAGCTGTCATAGTTGATCTTGAAGCAGCTGGTTTCCAGCAGAAGCAATGGAGGCACCAACCCTAAGATATTAAAATAAACACACGGATTCCGGGTTTCCTACACCATGCCATGTGTAACAAGGAGCAAAGGTGATTGGAGAGCGGATAGATGCTGTATCAATGTTATAAACTTTGTCACATACCCTGCCTTGGTATTTTTTTTTGTTCTGTATCTACAAAACCCTGGAAACAAAAAGGAACAGTATACTTGTATAGGAACATCAAGGACATCTAGAGAAATGTGTGCCAAGAAACATCCAGATGTAGCTGAGAGGAATATCCTCAAGGGGTCACAGAGGGAGATGAAAGAGAGCCCAGGGACAAGTGACCAGGGACAAGGGAGCCGGTGTAGGGCTGGCTGAGGTCTGAGAAGGACCTGGCTTTGATTCTTTCTATGTTACTAAGAGACCACAGGGAAATTACTGTGGATGGACCACACAGGAGGAGAACGTGGTGAGGATAGAATACAAGTATCACATGTTTCCACTCAGACCTCTGACCTATCCTTAACAGGAAGGAAATGGACAGGTGCTACCTACCTTTTCATAGAGCCTCTTCCTGGAGAATACTCAATTACGTGGCCAACGTCCTAATCTCTGGGCCACAGTCACTGTTTCTTTTTTTTCCACAGTCACTTTTGATCTTTTGATTTGCCCACCACTCTTCCTGCCCATGCCAGGTGACAGAACCATTTAGAAAAAAGCTATGGACGTTTTTACCATTGTGTAGGAGATATATTCATATCCAACCCAACTGGCAAGGGGTAACGTCCCTAGAATGGAAGAAACTCTGGGAGCTCTGAGGCAAGGTAGGCTTGGGTTGTGGGTGTCATTGCTCTGAGACAAAAGGAGTAAGAACAGTACCTTATGAAAATCCGTGTCTCTCTCTATACCACCTGTGCTGGTTTGAAAGTATGTATGTCCCCTAGAAAAGTCATACTTTAATCTAAATCCCATTTCATAAAGGCAGAATAATCCCTATTCAATACTGTATGTTTGAATACTCAAGAGTAGTTGTTAAGCTGGATCAGGTGACAACATGTCTCCACCTATTTGGGTGGGTCTTGATAAGGTTCTGGAGTCCTATAAAAGAGGAAACATTTTGGAGAATAAAAGCAATTTGGAGATTCAGAGAGAACAGAGGAGAATGACATAGCCACGAGAAGTAGAGAGCCCATAAACCAGTGACCTCAGAGATGAAGAAGGAAAATGCCTCCTGGGGAGCTTCATGAAACAGGAAGCCAGGAGAGAAAGCTGGTGGATGATACCTTGCTCGCCATGTACCATTCCAGCTGAGAGAGAAACTGCGACCGTGTTCGCCATGTGCCTTTCCGCAATGAGAGAGGAACCCTAAACATCATTGGCCTTCTTGAACCAAGGTATCTTTCCCTGGATGCCTTTGATTGGACATTTCTATAGACTTGTTGTAATTAGGACATTTTCTCAGCCTTAGAACTGTTAATTAGCAACTTATTAAATTCCCCTTTTAAAAAACCATTTCGTTTCTGTTATATTACATTTTCAGCAGCTAGCAAACTAGAACACTTATCTAGTATACAAAAATTAATGGGTAACTATAATTGAAACTGAGAAAGCTGAAGAAACATTTGTAGGGAAGCAGAAAGTAGATGGAAGTTCCATACAAACAGAATAAATTCAGATTATTGATATCCCAGCCATTAGGTGTTCTGAAGGTGCTGAGTTATGCCTCCAGTGTGGACCCAGTATCTAAAATTTAAAAATGTGAATTCAACATCAACATCTCGTTCCTCACCTTCCTGGATGGTGGTGAAGGTAATAGGAACAGTGGTGAAGAGTCAGTTGAAAGGACAAAGAGCTCAGAATGTGGGAAGGTCTTCACTCAAAGGACAAATCTCGTTACACATCAGAAAACTCATACTGGGAAGAAACCCTGTATATGTACTGAATATGGGAAGGCTTTCACTGATAAGTCAAATCTTATTAAACACCAAAAAACTCATAGTAAGGAGTATAAACCCAATGGCGGTGGGAAAGTCTTCATATGGAAGTCACGCCTCAAAACACATCAGAAATCTCATATTGAAGAGAGCCACTATCAGTGCAATGAATATGGGAAAGCCTTTATCCAGAAATCAACATTGAGTGTGTATCAGATAATCCACAGAGGAGAGACACCCTACATGTGTCCTGAATGTGGGAAAGCTTTCAGCCAGAAATCACACTTCATTGTACAACACAGAATTCATACTGGAGAGAAATTTTTTGAATGCAGTGATTGTGGGAAATCCTTTACTAAGAAGTTACAACTCCATGTGCATCAGAGAATTCATACAGGAGAGAAACCCAGTGTATTTGCTGAATGTGGAAAGGCATTCACTGATAGGTCAAATCTTATCACACACCAGAAAATCCATACTATAAAGAAACCCTAAAATTTTGAGCAGATTTTTTGACAGCATCTTTGGGAGGAGGCACAGAAATTGGAGACAAGGCCTGCCAAGTTGAGGACACCCTGGAAAATCCCCAATATTTACTGTCAGATGCCAAAAGGGCTGTGTCATAGTAGAAGAAAAGTGACTTGAAAATAGAACAGCATTTCCAGTGATGGATGCCCAGCTTCACATCATCTTAATCTCTGAAATTGGATTGAGGTGATCCAGGGCTGCTAATGCTCCAGCCATCTGACAAAAGCAAATGTAAATAATCTCTGAAGGAAGACCACATTATCTCAGACCTCAACTTATTTTTAATTTTCTTAAACAGTCTACCACTCCACAAAAAATAACAAAATAAAATGCTTGAAAAGAAGAGAAATAACCGACCCTAGGAATAGATTCACAAGGGACTCAGATAATGAAGTTATAGGTACAAATTTTAAAATAAAAATTAGTAACTGGAAAATCTAAGTAAAGAATAAATGGATGTTCATTGTACTATTCTATGGATTCTTCTATAGGCTTGGAAAATTTAAAAATAATAATTTGGGGAAAATAAACCAAAAAGGAAAAAACCCAAATCAATCATAGGGTTCCCTTATTTAAAATACTTTATAAAGGGCAGTGCAATGGTGGCTTAGTTGCAGAATTTTCACTTGCCATATTGGAGACCAGGGTTTGATTCCCAGAGCCTACACATGCCAAACAAACAAACAACAACAACAAACAAATAAACCAAAGAAACCTCATACAAGAGGAAGAGGGAGGGAGGGGTCTGTCTGCTGACTCCTCAACCTTACAGGATTAAGTACACACTTCTCTGATTAGTAGAGAAGATTCTTTCCAATTTGATCTGAATCTTATCAGCCAATCAGCATAGATTCTATTAGAAAATATCAGAGTGCAAAGGGAAAACATCAGAGGGTAAGCAAATTTTGTAAAAATTTGGTTTCAGTTTTAGGAAATAGAGGACAAAATTAGTAATCATCAGAAAACCAAAACCTGTAAAAAAGTAAACATCAACAGATGAATGGGTAAACAAAATGGTGTGTATACATACAATGAAATATTATTCAATCACAAAGAAGAATGAAGTTCTGAATGGATGAACCTTGAGGACATCATGTTGAGTAAAATAAGCCAGATACAAAAGGATAAATATTGTATGACTCTACTGATAAGAAAGAATTAGAATAAGCAAATTCATATAGTCAGAAACTAGAGTACAGGTTACCAGGGTCTGGGGTTGGGGGAAGGAATTGGAAGTTAATATTTAATTGGCACAGAGTTTCTGTTTGGGGTGATGGAAAAGTTTTGGTAATGGATGGTGGTTGTTTCAGTTTGCTAAAGCTGTCAGAATGCAATATACCAGTTATGGGTTGGATTTTACAATGGGGATTTACTAACTTACAATTTATAGTCCTGAGGCCATGAAAATATCCATCTCAGGGCATCAACAGGATGACACCCAGACTCTGAAGACAAGCTGCTGGCATCTGGGACACCTTTGTCCCATAGGAAGACATATGGCTGATGGCTACTGGTCCTTCTCTCCCAGGTTTCATTGATCTCAGCTTCTGGCTTCAGTGGCTTTGTCTCTCAGCGCTCTTTTCCTCCAGCTCTCTTGGCCTTTCCTGTCCTTTATCCTCTCATAAAGGAGTCCAGTAAAAGGATTAATACCCACCTTGAGTGGAGTGGGTCACATCTCAAATTGAAATAACCTAACCAAAAGGTCCTACCCACAACAGGTCTTAACCCACAGGAATGCATTGAAAGAACATGATCTTTTCTTGAGTACATAACAGCTTCAAATCAGCACAATGGTAATGGTATAATTAACACCACTGAATTATATACTGAATGCGGTTAAAAGGGGGAAATTTTAGGTTGCATATATGTTACAAGAATAAAACTTTAAAAAACCATAAGACTGTACAACACAGTGAAACCCAATGCAAACTACGGACTATAGTTAATAGTATAACTATAATTGTATTGTTCCATCAGCTATAACAAAGTTACCACATTAATGCAAAGGGATAATAATAGAGAAAACTGCATGTGTGAAGGAGTGAGTATATGAGAACTCTGTATTTTCAGCAAACCTTGAATTCTTTATTTAAAAAAGCATCACATGGACATTTTATAAGATAAAACAATGATAGCCGAAATTTGAAATTTAACAGATGACTATAGCAGCAGACTAGATAAAGTTGAAGAGAAGATTTGTGAACTTGAAGATGTCAACAGAAAACATATAGAATAATGTACACAATGATGGAAAAGCCAAAGAGAAGATAAGAGACACAAGGGATACAGGGAAAAGTCCAAGTGTATTTAATTAGAATTTCATCCAAGAGGAAGAGGAAAGAGAATGAGGCAGAAGCCATATTTGAAGTTGAGAACTTTCTGAAACTGAGGATAGACATAAAACCATAGATTTAACACAAACAGTGAACCCTAATGTAAACCGTGGACTATAGTTAATAGTAAAATTATAAAAATGTTCTTTATCAGTTGAAACAAAGTTACCACACTAATGCAAGGTGTTAATAGTAGGATAGTATATAAGAACTTGGTGTATTACACGTGATTTTTCTGTAAACCTACCACTTCTCCAATAAAAAAGAAAAAGAAGCCCCATAAATCCCAAAAAGAAAAAAGATGAAAAAGAAAACACGTAAGCTCATCATTATAAAACTGGTGGAAAATAAAGACAGAGAACGGAGAACAAATTCAATTACTTCAAAGGAGCAATAATTAGACTAACAGCTGACTTCTCAATGGAAGCAATGCGAGCAAAAAACAGCGAAATGATAAGGACTGAAAATAAATAAATATCTGCTAATCTACTGGCTGAAATCATCCTTCAATGATGATGAAATAGGAAATAAATTAATAATTAATCATCAGCAAGGCAAACAAACACAAAAAGGAAAACTAAAGGGTATTATTCTTAAGACAGAAGGAAAGTGTTCCTAGGTATCAGGCAGAGATGCAAGAACAATGAAAATAGTAAATATAAGGGGAAAATTAAATTAATATGGATTGTATAAAGTGATAAACATATAAACTGAGAAGGATATTAAATGTTAAAATGTTCTGAACTCCTTGCATTATCTTGGAAGAGGTAAAAGTACAAAATTTATATTAGACTTTTATAAGTTAAGGATGCATGTTGTATTTCCTAAGGCTTCCCTGATCAACATGGTAGCCACTAGCCCCATGTGACTATTGACACTTGAAATGTGGCTACTACCAATTTAAATGTGTTATAAATGTAAATATGCACAAGATTTCAAAGACAGTGCAAAAAATGAAAATATATATCACTTTTAAGTTTATGATGATGCATGTTGAAATGATAATATTTGGGGCATATTGGATTACATAAAATATTTTACTTATACTAATTTTGCCTTTTTCCTTTTTTACTGTGGTTTATAGAAAATAAAAATTACATTTTGGCTCACATTCATGACTCACACTATATTTCTATTGTATAGTACTCACCTGATATAATCACTAACTAAATAGTAAACAGTGTTTAACTTTCAAGAAAACAAGGGTGGGGGAAGGTAGGTTGGGAGAATGGAATTAAATAATAAAAACTCTAGCCAAAAGAATGAAAGGAAGGAGGGGAAAAATAGAACAGATGAAGTAAATGGAAAGCAAATAGTAAGACAATAGATTAAAACATAAATATATGAGTAATTATATTAAATGTAAATGAACTAAGGACCCAATTAAAATATAAAGCTTGCCAGCCTGGATTTTTAAGAAAATGACGTGCTGCTTATAAGAGATACCTTTAAATTACAAGGATTCAGAAAGATTGCAAATTTAAAGGATTGAAAATTATAAACCATGCAAATACTAACCAAAGAAAACTGATCTATTTACCTAATAGCAGACAAATTTTATTTTAAGGTAAAGAACATCTAGAAATAAAGATGCAGACTTCATAATGATAAATATTCACTCACTGGGATGATATAACAAATCTAAATTTGTATGCATCTAATAACAATTTCAAAATTTTTGAAACAAAATTAACAGAGCCACAAAGAGAAATATACAAACAGACAAGCATAGTGGGATATTTGAATACACTTCTCTTATAGAATAAGAAGACAAAATATTGATAAGGAATGGAATATTTGAGCATGATGATTAATACATTGGCCTTATTAGCATAAACAGTCTTCATCCAACAATTGTAAAATACATATTAAAAAATACACATGGAATATTTAACAAAACTGACTATATGTTTGGTCATAAGGCAAGTGTCAACAAATTTCAAAGAATTTAAATCATACAGATGATGTTCCATGACCAGTTTAGTTAAGCCAGAAACCAATAACAAGACAAGTATTTATTTCTGTAAGCAGCTATTTTCTGAAGAGCAATGGATGTACAGCAGAGCAAAGCAGCCATGAGGATTCTGCCTGATGATGTGACACACTGGTGCAGACCTGCTGCCTGTGGTGCTCATGACTTTGGTCATTTAGTGCTGGTTGAAGCTGAGGCCGGCAAGGGTACTGAAACAGAAATGGCCTGCAGCTTGGAGGCAGGTATGGGGGTTCTATATAAACCAGGTGGTCAGGATGCAATCTTAGTTTCACATATGGTATACCCATCCACACCTCTGCCAAGTGCTGTGGGGCATGATCCAGGCCTACGGGAGACCCAAGAATAATATGGAACCACTTTCAACCAGTTAGAGTTTCACACTGAAATCCTAGTATGAGGAAATACCATATGGAAAATTGGCTCCTCTGCCCCAATAAAAAATGTTTGGTTTTTTTCATGTCTCACTAACTCCTCAAGTCCTCAGATTCCAAGGACGTTTATGTTGTTGTCCCTATCTATAAATGAGGAACTGAGGCCTAAGGCTCATGACATGAAGCATGGGAAAGCTAAAGTTGAATTGTTCATCGCTGGTGTCATCCCTTTTTCCTCTCTTGGAATGGGTATGGGAGAGGGTTTCATACTTTGAATCCTCTGGGCAACTCTCTGAGGCCCACTCTGTCAGCCTGGGGTTTGAGGCCAGCTGAGTCTGGGATCCCTCAGTTCTTCCTTTTTCAATTACCCATTAAGAAGTAACAATGCAACCCCAGACAAAGGACAGGAGGCTGGCCTTTTGGTGCAGGAATTTGGGGTGTTGCAAATCTCATGGTACTGTGGCTATCAGTGGGCAGGGAGTGCACCCTGTGGAAGCAGATATCAGCAGCTCAGGAAACTTCAACTATGCCTCCCGTATAATCTTCTCGGGACCTTCCAGATTATTGAATGTTTCTACATGGCTGGATATCCAGACGTACAGATAGATAGCTGTGCTCATGGCTGGACATCTTCATACATTATTGGACAAAACTTCAAACACGACTGGATAGTCCCTCTTCTGGGAGAGACAACTGCAGCCTTGGTGGCTTATCTCCTTGAAACGCTAGATATCTCCTCATAATTGGATATATCCCCATGTATGGATATCCTGCTGCATTGGTAGAAATTTACATGTATACATGGAAATGACTACCCTTGGGCAAACAGCCCCATTCAAATCTGGACATCCTCACTCACAGCATATCACATCACCCAGACTGGAAATATTAGTCATAGCAGGCCATCCCAAATTATGGTCAGACATCCGCCCTCATGGCTGAACATCTCCACTCATGACTGGACATCCAGCCCCTGGTGGGCTATTGCTACCCATGACTGGACATTCCCAGCTATCACTGGGCATCATTCATCAGTGGCTGAATATCCCCTCCATGGTTGGATATCTTACCAACTAGTGGATAATATATGGCTGGACATCCTCATTTACAGAAGACCATCCTATCAATGGCTGGACATCCCTACCCATAATTGTACATCCTCCCTGTTCTGTTTGCTAGCTACCAAAATGTGATATACCAGACATGGAACGGCTTTTTAAAAGGAGGAATTTATTAAGTTGCAAATTTACACTTCTAAGGCCATGAGAATACTCAAATTAAAGCAATTCTATAAATATGTACAAATTAAGGCACCAACAAGAGGTAACCTTCACTTAAGAAGTGCTCAACTGGAAAGGCACATGGTGAACATGGCAACGTCTGCTAGCTTTCTCTCCAGGCTTCTTGTTTCATGAAGCTCCCCCAGGAGCATTTCCCTTCTTCATCTCCAGATTTCTCTGCCTGTGTGACCTCTCAGGGTTCTCATCACGCTCTCTCTCTCCAAAATGCTTCCTCTTTTAAATGATTCTAGTAAACTAATCAAGACCCATCTGGAAGGGGTGGAACCACAACTCCATGGAGATAATCTAATCAAATTTCCAGCCTATAGTGCTGAATAGGGGTTAAAAGAAATGCCTGCCTCCGTGAGATGGATCAGAATTAAAACATGACTTTTCTAGGGTACATAACCCTTTCAAACCAGTACATCCCCTCATGGCTGAATATCACCTGGGCTGGATCTGTCCTTGCCATATAAGACAACACGCACAGGTTCCAATGATTTCGTGAGGATATCTTTTCTTTTATTTTTTATTTTTAGTTTTTTAAATTGTGAAATATAACATACATACAAAAAAGCAAAAAATTTCCAAGTGCATTTTAACAAGTAGTTATAGAACAGATTTTGAAGTTTTGTATGGCTACAGTTCCACAATTTTTCATTTTTTCTTCTAGCTGCTCCAAGACATTGGAGACCAATAGAAATATCAATATAATGATTCAGCAGTTATACTCGTTTGTTAAATCCTACCTTCTCTGTTATGCTCTTTCTTCTCTTTAAATAACATATATACATAAAAGTAATAAATTTCAAAGTACATCACAACTTTTGGTAGTAGAACAGATTTCAGAGTTGATATGGGTTACAATTCCACAATTTTAGGTTTTATTTCTAGACGCTCTAAGGTACTGGAGGCTAAAAGAAATATCAGCATAATGATTCAGCACTCATACTCATTTGTGAAACCCGACCTTCTCTGTGTAACTCCACCATCACCTTTGATCTTTCTCCCACTCTTAAGTTCTATTTGTGCTATGACTGTCCTAATTTTTTCATGTCAATAATATGAGATAGGGGGATGGAACTAGTTGCTATTCTGGAAAGGCTGGCCCCTCTGCATTTCAAGACTTATCTGAGCCAGGGACTCATCTGGAGGTTGTAGGTGTTGGACAGTTACCTAGTGCATGGAAGCTTTGGAGAATCTTATATAATGCCCTAGGAATTCTTTCGGATTGGCAGGAATGGTCTTGGTTGGGATTTGGCAAGTTATGATAGGTAACAATGTCTAATTAAAGCTTGCATAAAAGTGACCTCCAGTGTAGCCTCAAGACTCTGTTTGAACTCTCTCAGCCACTGATACCTTATTTGTTACACTTCTTTCCCCTGTTTTGGTCAGGATGTTATTGTTGATCCCACGGTGCCATAGCCAGGCTTGTCTGGGAGTCATCTCCCAAGCTACCAGGGAGACTTCATCTTTGGATGTCATGTAGGGGGGAGGGCAATGGTTTCATTGCAGAGAGCTGAGAGGGAGAGAGGTCATATCTAAGCAACAAAAGATGTCCTCTGGAAGTAACTCTTAGGCACACCTAGAGTAGACTAAGCTTCTCCACTACATACATAAGCTTCACAAGAGCAAGCTTCAAGATCAAGGGCTTGGCCTATTGATTTGGGTGTCCCTAATGTTTGGCACAATATACAGGGCTCCCCAGTGGTAAAGTTTAATAGTTCCATATTTTTTCTCCCATTCCTCAAGGGACTTTGCTAATACTTTTTTTATTATATGCTTAATATACTCTGGAATGTATGCAAGCACTACATTAAGCTGTATAGGAGTCAAGGCCCTCATTCTTATTCTGGGCTCCCTGTGTTTGGCTTGTTTAAATGAACTATACAGACAGGTTGAGTTAGATTACGTGCTACAAAAAATTTAGATTCTTGACATAATAAAACTTTCTTCCTTTGGTCTCAAAGAGTAGGTGACGTTCTAAAATACAGGCAATATCTTTCTTACTGTATTCTGAATTATCTTAATCCCAACTTGATCAGCTTCATTCTTATCTCTAAATACGAGGTTATACATATATTAAACAGCCCTTCAAAATCCAAAAATAGCAATCACCACTCCGGACTAAATGTAACTGCCATAAGTGCTTACAATCTAGGCCCCAGCTTTCTTATAAGTATTTTCTAAATGGGATCATGCACTATTTGCTCTTTCGTTTCTCACTTATTTTGCTTCACCAAATGTCCCACAGGTTCATTCACATCATTGCATGCCTCACAACTTCCTTCCTTTTTGTAGCAGCACTGTGTTCGAACATATGTTTACACCATTGTTCACCAATATACTCAGTCGGTGCATCTTTTAGCCACTTCCATTTCCTGGGCTTCATGTATAATGTCCCAAGTCCACATCCATCAACACTCTCAATGGTGTGGATATCTTTTGAAAAGCCTTTTTTTTTTCAGCCTTTCACAAAGGGTAAATGCAGCTAGTATAGGACCTTAGATAATGTTATCTCACTTCCTATCAGATCTTGAGTGTCTCCAAAGTCACAGCAAGCCTGATGGAACTTAAAATAGGAAATGCCATAGAATAGAGGCCTGACTGTAAAAAAACCTAGCTAACCCACAGACTAGATTAGTCCTGGGTTAGCTAGGACTGATGGCCACTTATGAGGACATTCATCCCAGAAGTGAGGTCTTGGTCCTGGCCACCCTAGGCCCTTTGCTCCCAATGGCAGATCTGATGACCTAGTCTCTAAAATGGACCATAGAGCTCAGGCCTTGCTGAGATGCCAGCAGAGGTAGGGGTCCTGTTCTACCCACCTCCTGGTGAATTAGGAATTGGACTTCATTCTTTTGCAGCCCCTGCCTGGGCATCTCCATACAGCATGGACACCAGATTCTTGGCTACCACCAGAGCCAGCTGGGAAGGCCAGAATTCCACAGGCCTGTGCTTGGCAGGGCCCTCAGGGCAGGGAGCCAGGTGGATGGGGCATCTCAGCAAAGCAAGAGCAGGGAAGACGCTTTGCCTCACCTAGGGCAGCCAGCCAGAGGCAGCCCCTGGGGAAGCCAGGGTGGGAGCCAAGGAATAGCCCCTGTGCCTGGCACCTCCCTCCTCTCTGCCAGCCACTTCCTGGGAGCACCAGGGGGGCTGGGGAGAGGGACAAACAAGCAGAAGTGGGTAATAAATGGGTGGGAAGGGTTTCCTCTCTGCCACTGGAAGACATTGGTTTGGGGACACAGCCTCTAAATCCTACACATCCTCAGGAGCAGCTGTGCTGTCCCTTGCCCCAAGATCCCAGTCCTGCCCTCCCCACAACCTGCCCCACCTACTGTTAGGCCTGTCTCAGGTGGGTGACGACGGGTCTCTGCTTTGCTGAGGCTATGGTCATCTATGGTTTAACTATCTCTGTACTAGGTCTCAGAGTCTCTGCTTTGTCATCCCAGCCCAATTCCTATGTCCCTCGGATGTTTGTCTCTGAATCTCCATTGCAGGGGTCTGAGGTCTATGACCCTCCCCAGGGGCTGGCAATGGTGGGGAACATGTGCAGGGGTCTGGGGTCTGTCTGGTAAGATGTTTCCTAACCCCAGGTCCCTTGTGTGTGTGTGTGTGTCTGTGGCAATGTGTGCATGTGTAGGGGAAGGGTCTCCAGAGTAGCTGTGGTATATTTGTGCATCCAAGGTCCAATCTGATGCCCAACCCCATTGGCAGCTGTAGGTGGCAAAGATGCGGCCCAGAACCTGGCTCCTGTGATTGGGCCCTGTTCTTCTAGGGACCTTCTTTTTGGGGAGCTTCAGGAATAATTCCCTCCTTCTCCTACCCCATCACTTGTGGGACCTGTGCCTGCATTTGAATGTCTAGCTTTGTAATGCAGTTGTGCCTGGAATTCTGCATGAGCAATTCCAGGTGGGGGAAGGGGAGTGTTCAAAACTGGGCTTTGAAGGGCTCAAACTAAGCACTCAGTGAACTCAATCCATTCTTTCTGCTCTCTAAAGGAGCCAAATAAGAATTTGAAATGCATTTAGAATCCAAACCCGGGATTTAGGTACTGATAGGGATGGGGAGCCAAAGAGGGCTCCACTTGGCAGAAATAGGCAGATGACACCAGACCCTGGAGCCACACAGGTATGTGTCGGGAAACTTGCACCCTGGCCCAAGAGGAGAGGCAGGAAGCCCTGGCTTCTTTGGAACCTTAACACTTAGCAAGTATGTGTCCTTCTGACAAACCTGGAGCCCATCTGAGCAGCTTCCACCTGGGTCCAAATGGAGTCAGCTGTGGCCACTGAAACTGAGGAAGCCAGTGATGGATATCAAGAGAGAGGCTCCTCTTTTACATTTGGTTCTACAAACCTCAAATAGGTAAACTCCATTCTCCTGGGCATTCCATAGCTCTTCTTGGACTCAGGAGTGCACACATGATTCTGCTGGAACAGGCTAGGCAGAAATTCTCTCTCCCTAGTCCCAACCCCATTCCTGCACCCTTCAGCCAATAGCACCAGGACAGAGGCTGAGGCTAATGCCCTAGAGAAAAAGCAAGTGGAGTGGAAAGTTTTTGGTCATTATTTCTTCAAATACTTTTTGTGCCCTTTCTTTCCTAATGCTTATCCTTCTGGGTCTCCCATGATTCATGTGTTGGTATGCTTGTTAGTATCCCACAGGTGCCTGCAGCTCTGCTCATTTTTCTTTATTCCTTTTCTTTCTGCTTTACACACTGGATAATTCAATTGTCTTGTCTTCAAGTTCATTAATTCTTTCTTCTGCCTGCTCAAGCCTACTGTTGAAATCCTCTAGTAAATTTTTTATTTCACTTATTTTACTTTTCACCTCCAGAATTTGTTTGGTTCCTTTTTATAATTCCCATCTCTTTATTTTGTTCCAACAATGTTTTCCTAATCTTTACTTCTTTGTCCCTGGTTTCCTTTAGCTTGATAAACATATTTAAGACCATTGATTTAATGTCTTTGACTAATAGTTCCAATGTATGAACTTCCTCATGTGTGGTCTCTGTCAAATTGTTTTTTCCTGAGAATGGGCCATACTTTCACATTTCTATATGTTCTATAATTATTTGTTGAGAACTTGACATTCTGAGTATTGAGTTGTTGAAACTCTGGAAATCTAATTCTCCCACTATCTAGGATTTCTGTTTTTTTGTTTTTTTTTTTTTTTTTCCTTGCTGAGGGCTGGAGCCACTTGTTCATGATTTTTTCCAAACTTCTTTTGCTCCCAAATGGGGAAAGAAAAGGAAAGGAAAGGAAGTAGAAAGGAAGGAAGAAAGGAGGGATGTGAAAGAAAGAAAGAGAAGAAAGGAAGAGAGAAAGAAAGGAAGAAGAAAGAAAACTATTTTTTAAAGACTTGCTTGTGGGGATTGAAATAATGGCCATCCTTCATACAGGTCATCCATTAGACATAGGTACACTTTTTTCCATATACCTCTTTATTATTAACTCCTTGAAATAGTGTCATACATTTGTTCTAGTTCATGAAAGAACTTTTAAAATATTTGTACAGTTAATCACAGTCATTGTCCACTGGAAGATTCACCATGTTCCACATTCCCATGTTGTAACCTCCAGCTTTTCTTCTGGTGATAAGCATAACTCTAAACTTCCCCTTTCCACCACACACACAATACCACTCAGCACTGTTAATTATCCTCAATGAATGTGCTACCATAACCTCTATCCATTTCCAAATGTTTAAGTTCAACCTAGTTAAACAATCTGCACATATTAAGCAACTGCTCCCCATTCTATCTCCTGGTAATCTATTTTCTAGATTTTATGTCTATGAGTTCATATATTATAATTAGTTCCTGTTAGTGAGGTCATGCAATATTTGTCCTTTTGTGTCTGACTTATTTCACTTAACATAACGTTCTCAGGGTTCATCCATGTTGTCATGAGCTTCAGGACTTCATTCCTCTTACTGCTTAATAATATTCCATCATAGGCTGTGCTGGTTTGAGACTATTGTGTACTCCCAAAAAGCCATGTTCTTTCAGTCCTGCTCCTGTCTTCTGGGGCCAGAGCTATGGTTTAGGGTGGAGTCTTTTGATTAAGTTGTTTCCATGGAGATGTGACCCACCCAACTGTGGATGGGACTTTTTAATTAGGCAGTTTCCATGGAGATGTGTCTTTGCTCATTCAAGGTGGGTCTTAGTCTGTTTATTGGAGTCCTTTAAGAGGGAACCATTTTGGAAAAATCTCAGAGACAACACAGAGACATTTAGGGATACAGAAAGAAAACACCCCCAGGGAAGCTATTGGAAACCAGAAGCCAAAGGACCAGCAAAGCCAGCCACTTGCCTTCCCAGCTGACAGACATGTCCCAGATTCCATTGGCCTTTCTCAAGTCAAGGTATCTTTCTCTGGAGACCTTAGTTTGGATATTTTTATTGCCTTAGCATTATAAACCTGTAACTTAATAAATTCCATTTATAAAAGCCAACCCATTTCTGGTATATTGCATTCTGGCAGCATTAGCAAACTAAAACATATCATTTTGTTTATCCATTCATCTGTTGATGGACACTTGGTTTTCTTCCATCTTTTGGCAATTTTGAACAGTGCCGTTGTGAACGGCAGTGTGCATATGTCTGTGTGTGTCCCTGATTCAGATCTTCTGAGTATATACCAAGCAGCGGGACTGCCAGATGGTAGGGCAACTCTGTACTTATCATTTCGCCTTTTAATGACAGCATTTGGTGCTGTAAATGTCCCCTTCAGCATTGTTTTAACAGCAAGCAGCCCACAAATTTTTATGTGGTATATTTTCAGTATTATTCAGTTCGTTGTATTTTTTAATTTCCTTTGCAACTGCTCTTTGACCCATGGATTATTTAGAAGTGCGCTGTTTAGTTTCCATGTTTTGGTAGGAACAACACGGAAGAGATATTGTGTTCTCACTGCATCCTTTCTGGTAGCATATGATTTTGAGGTGCGCCATCCCAGTGAGGTGCTGCTCACTTTCATCGCTTCCTTAAGGCACTGTCTGCCTAACTTCCCCACTGTAAAATTACTCCTTTCCCACTTGTAAGTGATAAGCATCTTGTGGGGAGACACTTGGAAATAACGTAAATATCTTGATTCTCATCAAAATTTTAATGTAGTAATTAACTTGTCTGCATAGATTCATGGATTCCTACTTTATTTAATGGGTTATAAAACATTAGTTAATGGTTTATAAAACATTAATATATTTTATTATTTTGGTGTTCATATCATCCCAGATTTAGCCAATGAGAGCCTCTTTAGCCTGGCTTCCTTGTTCTTTTGACATGTCCTCACTCTTTGAGCCCTTGTTGCTTTCTGACACAAAAGTAAGTTTCATGCTCAGTGTAATGACTTCAGGACTGGATTGTTCAGGAAGGGAAGGAAAAAAAGAAGGGGAAAGAAAATTTTCAAAATTTTTTTTAAATAGAAACATATCATTTGAAGAGGAAGCCCTGACTATGTTCACCATGTGCCTTCTCACTTGAGAGAGAGACCCTGAACTTCATCGGCCTTCTTGAACCAAGGTATCTCTCTCTGGATGCCTTAGATTGGACATTTCTATAGACTTGCTCTAATTGGGGCATTTTCTCGGCCTTAGAACTGTACACTAGCAGCTTATTAAATTCCCCTTTTTAAAAGCCATTCCGTTTCTGGTATATTGCATTCCAGCAGTTAGCAAACTAGAACATTATACTATACAATAAAAAAGTT